>MU223652.1:1015767-1058717 GCA_018584345.1 Thuja plicata
AAAATATAATAATATTAAAGTAACACTTTATTAGTTTAACTTTTAATTTAAATGTCACTTTAATAAACTTCGGGCATTAAAATAAAATAGTAATTGGATTCGGAATAATACGAGTGATAGCTCGTCGTAAAAGCTCTCATCGAGGAGCATCAAATCCAATCACTAAATCTGACATCGCCCATGCCCTGTTGACTTACTAAAAATAGTAAGTACTCCAACAAAACCACAATTCAACTCCGATTTGGCCCAAACTGGAAAGGACTAGGCCAAAACATCTCAGGATCCCTTTGCAATCCATGTTAGCCTCCGGGACCATGCAGACATAGGCTAACTGCAACTCAATCTGGTGATGGCTAAAGTGGGGACATTACAGGAAGTGAGCTTCCTGACATTAGGGTTCCTGAAGATTGTCTTTAATTCAGAGTTCGGAAGGGACAACATTGTGCTGGGTGGTCCTTAGTTCATGGGAAACGTAGGGCTCTATTTGTGTGCTTTGTTCCTCAGCTTTGACCCCCATAAAGAGCTTACCCGGGAGGCCCCCCTTATGAATTAGGGTTTATAAGTTGCTGATATCTATGGAGAGCCTCAATTTACTTCTTAGAACCTTAGCTAGTAATATATATATATATATATATACAAGGGAAACAATTTAATCTATGAGTTAATCAGGTTCATTGGAACAAGAAAGCTCCATCTTCAAATGCAATCATATAATTCTCAATATTAAGCAATATACTATAATAAACCTCAAGCAACTATGTTTTTCATTTTAATGGCTACAAGAATGGTGTAGCAAACTCTTATACTCAAAGTCTACTTATCGGTTGATTATGTCTACCCATATTTCCTTGGTATGCATTGGATACCTTCTACTAGCTAAGTACTAGGTCGAAAGATCTTGGGGACGACTAGGCCACTGTGTCTCTCACATCATACCAATGCCAAAAATTCAAAGGATAGCAATAGATGATGTATATCCTAGGTCTTTAGGTTTGACTAATTCTAAATTGGGAGTGTCTTTTCCTAGTTATAGAGATAAGTTCGATACAAGATCTAAGGCAACATCAGACAGTGAAAGTAAAGAATTCTACAAGGGCGTGGAGAGAGGATCGTACACCCCCTAAGATGTAACTTGTTCCTCTCCTTCCAAGGTGATCATTAATTGGTAAATCCTACGACCAGCATAAGATATAAGCTTATCAATGTTCCATCTTGAAGCCAATCAAAAAGTGTACTACGGCTGTAGAATGTTTCAGCTGTACCTCAAAGAAAGTCGGCTTCTGCTAGCAGCATGTAGGTCAGAAGCCAATGTCATGCAGGCAATTGATGCCAAATGCTATTCTTGAGGTTGAGATGGTTTTTGCAAGTGCCATGCAGGTGATGGATGTCGTTTTCTCACTTAGTTGTCATATGGATTGCAGGGAGATCAGAGTTCTAAAGAAGAGTACGTAATATGATATTGGGCTGCTCCCTATAGTCAATTCCTTGACAAACTCTATTTTTTGGAAGTGGTAACTCAGATTTGTAGAGATAGGAAACCTTCTTATGGGTCAATGGCTATTAGGTATTAACACATGCACAGTATGTTGCTGCAATTGACATCTCTCAACAGGCCACAGAGTCCACTTGAATGGGGCAGATATGGACTTATATCCACTTGGTTGCGATCACATGGCACCTAGCCCGCACCATTGGAATGCAAAGACTGAGGAATCGACTTGACTCCCAGAATATCAATCAAGATATGAATTCTTATTAATGACATTTAAAAAAATTCAGCAAAGTATTCCACTCATGAAAGCCGATCCAATGTATCAGTATGTCTTACAGAATGCGCATGTCACAGGAATATCTAAATTTGTATTGTTGCGCTAGCAAGAGGTTACCTTGGAAAAATACTTGAATTTATTGGCCTCTCATCTTGCTGGTTATGTAGGTGCATTAAACTAGGGACTTTCCTCTTTCTTATTTAGTTTCTTTCTAAATACTGTTGCTGAAATAGTAGTCACAAGGTATCAAACACACGTGCACACACATGCACACACAGACCAAAAAAAATCTAGTAACCTGGGAGAGCTATTATATTAATCTAGGAGGCTTATTACAATATATAGCTAGCAAAACCATGTTACATTCAGAAAACTTATAACCCAAAAGAAGAAATATCCTTCTAAAACAATATGAAATTTTATCACACAAAAAAACGATTCCACTTTTTATTTTGTATTGACTCAAGTATCTGTTTTGGATTACTTTTTCTTGAAAATCTGAAAACAGGACAAAGAAAATGCTGTCCGAAGCTATGCATATTCTTACACTTGCAACTCTAAACATGAACGTAGACGTCTAGAGCGCTAAGAATCTTTATCATACAACTTACGAGTTAATTTGTATTCTACATCAATTTAGTGGTCTAACTTATCTAACTTTTGCATATTAACAATCTAAATTCTGCACAAATACTTGCTGTCAAAGAAAATTAGATAATATTAAGCATCAATCATATTTCAAGAAAGGATTGTTCAGAAAGTACTGAATGTGCATATCAGGCATACCTCAGTAAGCTCAGAGAGATGACGAGACCGGAATTCATTGATTGATTGTGCAATTTCTGAATCAGGCAGCTTCACCTAAGAACGAAAATATATCCAAAGAGAAATGAGGAGCAAATCTTAAACAAAAGTCCAAAGTAAGTCAAAACTGACTGAGTGCAACTCCTAACAAAACCACAATCCTTTCTGGCGAAATTTATATCTTAATTTTTTATTACTTAGAATTAAAGTAATATTTCAATCAAGAAGTGGAACAAGTACAAAATTGCACGAAACTTATTCATTTACCCTCAAGTTTCAGACTGTATTAAGCACATATCAATATACAATTGTCAAATTTGCTAGACAAAGTTTTCAGAAAAAATTCATTTATGTGCCTGAGCTCTCAGAGTGTCAATTGAATAATATGAAAATGATAAAACAAGTTACATCGATGATAACAAACCATCAAAACCAGTTTACAGGTAACCTAAACCAGAAAATATATTGCTAAATACATCCAGAGATAGGGCACCAAACATAATCTATTTTGTGATTTCTTTATCGAGAATTGTGCATGTATAGTATAATAACTCAACAAGCAACATCTAACTCACTATGAAATCTCACAATGTCAACAGCACCGTGCATTAACATATTGAGCAAGATGGATGGAGCTATAGACATTTCAACCCCAAGCACATAAACCAAGTTTATATCCATTAAAACCAATGATGTTCCAGATGATTTGACAATATTGGTCACTCAATGCAAGAATTTTTCCATTGTTGTAAGGATGTCATATAGGTATTATTATATACATATTATGCCAAAAAAAAAATCAATAATAACTCCGGCATTAGAAATAAAAAATATATATATTAATGTCCATTAATGACCAAAAGAGGTGAATGGGAACTCATTAATCAAAGGTGCGACCAACAATAAAATGCAGAAGCGAAAATCCAGCTCCAATCTAAAGAATTGACTATTCATGCATGATTCACAACGCCTCTACAATTTTTGGTGACTAAAATAGCCTGAAGAGTTCCTGCTCATATCCTCAAACAAAGTCTTGGAAACCATCATGGTTTCCTTCTGACATGCAAATATACAATATCAGACGCTACTTTGGAATGCATGTAATATAATAAAAACATCTCAGAGCAAACACAATACCTGCGCAAGAAGTGCTGCAGCTAACTGCAAGCTTGGCTCCAAGGTTTCAGGCACAACCTGATAAGATTGAAATTCGTAAACATGCAAGGTAAATTTCATACGGGATTAAGGTTCGCCTAACAAAACAGGCAATACATATAATTAACAACTGAACAGAAAGCACTGAAAAATCTCTTGTGCTATATTGAAATAGCAGATAATGACCAAAATGGACATTATCACAACAATAGTGAACAAGGACGGCCTACAAGCCTCACAAATCTTAACAAAAAATACATTTTTTACACCTAATATATTTCTAGCAAAGAATATACCGCTGTAGCACCAGCTTTCTCAAGATTGATGCCATGGTCTACATCATGTGCTCGAACAAATGTCTTCACATGTGGAAAGTTCTTACTGAGAGCCCACACAGTCCGATAATTGGCACCAGGAGTATCTAGGGTTATTGCAGCAGCTGCTGCTCTCTCTGCCCCCACTTTGTGAAGTACCTAATAATCAAAGCAATATATTTAAAATAATAACAAAACACATTACTTATTAAGATATAACTAAAACAACATGATACAACTTACCTCTCGGCTACCTGCATCTCCAAAATACACAGGAAGATCAAGTGCTCGCCCAGCTGCCACACGTTCACTGAATAATCCCAGATTTTATTACATGTGGAATTCCAAAGCCAATAACATAAAGATGACAAAAGGAAATGCAAAATCTTCAAGAAAAAAGCTACCGAGCACTAATCACTTATATAACCACTTGACCATATGTTTGAAATCAATGAAATCTCTATCCAAATATATTTTTTCATTATTGTTCATTTTGTTTTATTGTCAAATATACAACATCTAAAAGCTAAGTTTAGCAATCTCTACCCTACACTAAAGTTGAGACACTGCATGCCTTGATTAGAAACTGACTTTGACCTTGAATAAAGTTAGTTGGCAATAAAAAAGTGAACCTAACGAGACATTCAGCAGCATGCAACTGTAATAGTTAAATGCAACCCATGCAACTGTATATGTCTCTCGGTAATGTTTATAAATGTTAGTCTTCATGATTTCCAAGTATTCAATGGCCCTAACATATCTAGTTTAAGCCTGAGACTAATATTGTTTTTCCCTTGCCTTCCACTAACTAGTATTTCAGTTCTTGTTAAGGATTTAAGAGCACTTGGAAATTAGTGTTCATTTAAATGTTTGTACAACTTTGTCTCAGTTTTAACTGTGTGCCATTTAGGTGGCACTCTATTGTAACCCCAAGAGACCAATGAAATGAGCTCAAGTGTGAAAGCTTCGGGGGACGCAAGTTCAAATATCCACAACATAAGATAAAGTTTGCAAATGGTAAAATACCACATCCAATTCTCTAGATGCAAGTCCCTAGAGGCTTTGTTAAAAGATATGCCCCTTCGTTGTAACATCTAACCTTTAGATTAACCCATAAGAGGAATTTACCATATCAAATAAAACAAAGAAAAAGCTATTGTAGCTCACGTAAAATATTCTCCTTCTAGAAGATGCACCATTAGATACAATAATAAATGTAATGAATAACTTAACAACCATTCATTTAATTATATAATAAAATCACACCAAAATAAAAACAAAATTAAATGACTAAAAAAAAATTATATCAACGTTCATAAATTACCAAAACTAGGTTAATGGGACTAAAAGATATAATGGTTTATATTAGAAACATTCCATAACATAGAAGAATGGATAATGCACTTAGGCATCTTAGAAGTTTTTGTGCTATTTACAATTTTATATTGATGATATACCAATATTTTCTTTGTTATAGATCATATTCAATGTTTACCCTGTAGGATAACAGTTTAATGCATATGAGAATATAAGGAAAAATAACAGAACATAGTATTACCAGAGAACTCACAGATACTTCTTTATTAACTCCATCAAGTGTTTACAATGTATGCACACAGCAAGTACCACAATACCAACATTACAATGATATCTCTCACATGCAAGTATATGACATATATAGATGTCGACGAAGAGTTGCGAGTGCCAACTATTGCACAACCATTCCCAACTACCTATCCCTCAACCGAACTAACAAGTACTAACCATACTTAGTTTTACCCGACAACATCATCCCCCCCAAAAAGAAAGTCGTCCCTAGATGACACAACAAAATGGGGATGAAATAACTATACAACTATACAAAAAAAAAAAATCAAAAATGAGGTGGAGGTTGAGAAAGCGTCCCTAATGAGGGTGTCAACGGTGGTGTAGATGCTGCTAGTCGTGCTCTCAACCCATACACCTGCTTCGTCCTTAGTTTCAGGTCACACTCAGCCAACATTTGCCGCTCCATAGCAATCTTTACCATATAGGCTACCTCCAAGACCTCCTTATCCTTCTTGTTGGTTGCCCCTACTATAGCACTAGCCGGTTGCCTCTACTATAGCACTAGCCAAGCGAGTCTCTACCATGGCTCTCTCTGCCCGTTCCCCCTCCAATTGCGTTGCCATAGCTACTTTCTCTGTCAGTTCCACCTCTAACTGGGCTACCAAGGCTGCCCACGCAGTCCCCTCCTGAACCAACTCTCTGTGATGCTCCTCAACCTCCTAGAGTCGAGTGGCGATCTCCTCTCGGGTTGTCACTGCTGCCAGTCGTTGGGCCTCAACCTCTGATGCCAGTGTTGAGTCCTCCGAAACTCATAGTAGCCCTCACGGAAGACCTGCTCCACCTCGCGCAGTACGGACCAAACCCTACTCTCCCCCAAACTCTATGAAAGACCCCAACTCTCCATCATCTCTAAGTTCTTTATGGCTAGCCATCCTCAAGACTCAAAACATCGGTGGAACTCTTGAGTGCAACCCGTTCTCACAAACTCTAACAACTTCACCTGCCGATCAACCACCGCGTGGCCCTGTGACTGAGCCAAGGCCACTATCCGCCTGGCTCCTACGACCACATCTGAGATATACTAATGCAAGTCCCTAAGCTCCTGTTGAGGCTATGGTATGCCTACATCATGCTAAGGGGTCGGGGCCAACTGTCCAACTGGTGGACTCTCTGCCAACTACCTGACTGGTGAACTCTCTCTCCAACTCCCTAAAGACAGGTGAATTCTCTCCCTCTAGGTTCACTACCTCAAATGGTATATATCGTTGTGGTGAGAGGATGGCGGTTCTGACAAGGGCCAACTATGAACTCTGGAAGCGGTTGAGCCAAGCCCTCATGTCTACCTGTGAAGTACCACTCTCCAACCCCTGTACTTCCATCCCTGTCGGTTGCTCCACCAACTCAGTTCCTATTGCCTCCATCTCAACCACCTCCGTGGCCTCCGTCTTGACTGTCTTAATCGCCTCACTCAGCATCTCCTGTTGTACCAACTCCTTGTGGACTCAACTATCTCAACCGCTCCTGGCTGCTCAACTGCGCTAATGGCAAATTCGACCACTACTGTTGTCTCCCCACTTGGAGGTACCAAGATGACCGGGGCCCTCAACTGGACAAAGTCGAGCATGGGAGTTGTCACCATCGTACCAAAGGAAGTAGGCGGGGTCAACTGGGCAACCCCGGACAGAAGTGGCGGAGTGAAAAGGACTCTCTGAGTGCCACCATCAGAAGGTGAGTATGTCCACTACCTCCTCCTCGGCTCCGTGACTCACTCGGCCTATTATCCAAAGGCTATCTCTACAGGCTTCTGAAGCGTCACTCAATTCCGCCCAACTATTATCATCATTGTCCTCATCAGACTCTGATTCTGACACCGCCACTAGGTGCATCCTCTTCTTCGACTACACAACGTCACCTGTGGCCAAATATTCAAGTGTCGCCAATACAGAATGGGTGTGTGGCTAGGCTCCACACGACCCTGCAGCTTCATCTCGAGTTTGTCGAGAGGTATCTGTGTGTGGGTGGCCTCGAGAAAGAACCCGATGGCATAATGCGGCATGTAAAATGTCTTGTGTTGCAGCGTCATGGATTCGTACATTTTGTCAGCAAGTAGGGACGCCCATTCGTACACCACACCATTCCTAATGCCATTCATCAGGACAATCTGAGGTAGTGCAATGTCCGAGGCTCGAGTCGAGCCTGTGAGTCGACTCTTGACTACATCCATCAAACATCTCCACTGGCCCGCTGTAACAAACGACTTATTTATCCAGCAGCTTTTGGAGGTGCTAGCTATCGAATCCATTTCTACTTGTGTCAAGTTCCTCAAAACCAATTTTGTTAGTCTCTCTTTCTCTTCCTTAATCATCTTTTTCATTGCTTTGTCAATCTTTCTCCCTGTACTCCCTGGAATGTCGAAAACCTTAGTAAACTCGGTCGTTGTGAGAGTAATGGTGATGTCGTGCACGACATACTCAAAAATGCATTGGCGGCTGTGTCTGTCGAAGGTCTCTATCATCATCCGCAATGCCACTTCAAAATCTCATATACAAAACACTGCATCTATATCGCCCAATACAACCACACGTTTCAGATTCTCGTAAATAAGATCATTCTCCGGAGTCTCCTGCCACCACGTCCTACATTCGATGCCATTTAAACCTTCAAATGTAACACTCTGCACTATAACTTCGTTCTTCTGAACCTGCATTTGCACCTTTGGCTTCACCTTCATTTTGCATGTATATGTATCTACTTTTCCTGCAATCTTCACCCCTGATGGTAACACTCTCTTGTCTTTATCCATGGCCGAACTGTTGCTTGATGGTGATGGTGATGGTGACTGCAACTATTTTTTCTAATTCTTTCTCTTCGTTCTTGTTCCTAAATCCATCAATAACTGTTTGTTTTGTCATCTTGTGAATATGATATCAGAAAAATCGTTAGGGTATTCGTTGTATGACTATGTACTGTTTGCGCAATGTATTCTCATGCCCTATTTGTCCCTGTCTTCCCTTCTTACCGTTGCTTTCCTTTCATTCTATATAGTTGTATTTCTTGTGTACGGCTTGTGTACGGACGGCTCAGCACGGTGTACTCAAACTCTCGCCTCTGGTCCAAATCTCAATCGCCTACGTTCAATTCGGTTCATATGTTGTCGTAAAGTGTTCTCCTAATTGCCTTTACACTTCTACTGTTGTCCTCGCTGTCACCAACCGAGTTTCTCCATGATACCCTTCACTTGCGGTTTCCCTTTGTCGTGTATGGCCTGTATGTGTGCGAGGTCCCTCTATATGGCGATGTGCTTCTATACAATTAGTCTGTGCCTTTATTTTCGTCCCTTCCTCCCTGCTCGGCCTCTACCAAGTCATCTTCTTCCTTCTTGTTGTCCGGCTATATCTTCATGCTTTCCACTGTAGGCACTTAAGTTTCATTTACTATAGGCATGTTATTACTTTTGATATCACCGTAGGCCCTCAACTCTCGTGTCCTCCTTCATGACTGCCTTTAATCGTCGTACGGTGATTTGAATAGTCGTTATAGGCACTCCCAACTCTCACTGTAGGCTTTGTTGGGGTCGTACAGTCTCCTTGTCCTTCATCATGGTTGCACCGTACGCCTCTTTCTCACTTTAAATTATTTTGGCTTTATCCCATTTTGCCCATGTACTTCAACACCAGTTGTCCCGGAATGAATCTCATCTACCTCATGTGCTTATCATGCCACAACTTCCAGCGTTGTTGGGCTTCCTTTGTGGCCTATTGTGCCATCTTTCGTTGCTCGTCTAATTTGCTTATGGCATAAAGTCGATCTCGTAGACTCTCCATATCAACCAGTTTGTTCTCAATGGCTATCCGCGGGCTTGCTACCATAAAATCAGCAAGTACAATGGCTTCTTCGTCGTACATCAACTGAAATGGTCTTTGGCCCATTGTCACTTTGTAAGTTGTACGATAGGCCCAGATTACTGACGGAAGCTTTTCCTCCCAATCTTCATGTTCAACGCCGCATGACTTGTATATTACCGAGACCAATATTTTATTGGTGGCCTCTGCTTGCCCATTGGCCCTCAAATAGTGGGTGCTTGACATAGAATAAAAAATTATGAATTCCGCTATAACAACTTGATCACATGATTGACGAAGTGTCCTCCCTGATCGCTTGTCAGCTGGATGGGGATGTCGTACCGCATAATGATTTGCTCATAGATAAATTTGGTCGTACTCAGTGTCGAGTTATCAGGTAAAACCCACGCTTCTACCCACTTAGTTAAATATTTTGTGGCCACAACAATATAACGGCACCTTCGAGCATGGCTGGCCTTCAGCGGTCCAATAAAGTCCAGCCCCCACCGTTCAAACAACTCCTGAACGTGTGAGGGGTTGAGCGGCATGAAATCCTTCTTCAGAGGCTTCCCAGTCCTCTAAAATGTATCACACCCTATAATGTTTGTTAATAAGATGTCTGCGGTATTACCTCTTATTGCAGACAGTCCCCTTTTCAAGCCCGCATTATATGATTTTAACGTTAGCCTATTTCTCCATGGTCTCGTAGGCTAACTAGGACTTTTAAGGCAGTTTCAGTTGCAGGCCATTCTAGAGGATTTTAAGGCAATTTTGGGCATACTATTTATAGTTAGTCATTCTGGGCATGACTATACATCCAATGGCAATGACATGCTAATGGTAATTGTTTAAAATCGACAAGATTTATTTATCATTGATATGATTTATTAAGAGTTAATAAAGTTATTTATATAGTAAATTTAATTCTTTAGCTTTATTAATGCAGTCTATAGTTTGTGGGAAATATTTAAATTAAATGGTCCCCTTTATTTTATAACACATTGGTGACATAAAAGGTAAATGGGGAAATATTAAAAGAAAAAAAACTTGCGAAAAAATGGCAAACGCGAAAAAATAGACGTCGTGAGAAAATAAGAGGAAAGGAGCAAATCGCAGGAAAATAGCAGCCGTCAGAAAATACGAGGAAAAAAGCAAATCCCGAAAAAATAGGGAAAGACAAAAGTGTTATGTTATTTATCCCCCATTGACAAAACAAGTGTGAGAGCTCATGTGAAAACAATTAAAAAAGAAAAAAGAGCTCTCTTTCAATAGGCTTGGTTTATGCTTGGAAATATATGTAACTTATGAGATTATCTGCCGGATTGATATTCTTGGGCTTGGAGGACGAAAACCCTCTTTGTTGACATTTTCTTCACTGTTGGAAGATACAACAAGAGGATTTCGATTGAGTTTCAAAGGAAAATCTGAAGTTTGGAGTTTGCATTCAGGTATTAAATAATTATCAAGAGTTATTTGCTAATAGAGAGATTAATTCATACTTTAGAGCAAAGGAGAGTGCTGGTGATGAACATGAGAATTGTTAGTGGAGGTGTTGCTATTCATAGCTCATTCATTGCTGGCAAAGAACCTTACATGTTGGCCATACTTTATTGGGGAACAAATATATGACTGCTGAAACTATGTGATGAACAACATGGTGAAGGGAACTGACATGTATGGGGTCACCACCGGATTCGGGGCCACTTCACATAGAAGAACTGACCGGGGCGCGGATCTCCAGAAGGAGCTCATCTGGTTTCTCAACGCCGGTGTTTTTTGCAAGGATGAGAACGTTCTTCCCGCCGACACCACCCACGCCGCCATGCTCGTTCGGACCAATACTCTGATGCAAGGCTTCTCTGGTATTCAATGGGAGATCTTGGAGGCTATTCATGATTTTTTGAATGCAGGGATCACGCCCAAGTTGCCTCTAAGGGGCACCATCATGGCATCCGGTGACCTGGTTCCGTTGTCTTACATTGTTGGGCTGGTGACCGGCCGCCCCAATTCCAGAGCCGTTACGAGGGAGGTGAAAGAGCTTACTACGCTGGAGGCGCTTAAGCGGATCGAGGTGGAGAAACCGTTTGAGCTGCAGCTGAAGGAAGGGTTGGCAATTGTAAATGGGACATCTGTTGTGGCTGCTCTGGCTTCTATAGTGTGCTTTGATGCGAATGTGTTGTGCCTATCGGCTGAGACCACTTCTGCCATGTTCTGTGAGGTCATGCAGGGGAAGCCCGAGTTCACAGATCCGCTATCATGGAGTTTATTCTTGTTGGCTCCTCTTATATGAAGGTTGCTGCTAAGAAGCACGACACTAACCCACTACAGAAGCCGTGCATAGTCTGCGATCATTGCATGCCATGATTAATCTTTCTTGAGGTTCTCCCTTATACATTTAAGAAGCATTACCTATAATTCCACCTTTTAGCTTCCATTCCAATTTATTGAACAAAATATCACATAATATTTTGCAAACCTCAATGAATGTTGTTGATGGTTAATGTTGCGTTTGGCTTAGGCGACTGGGTGAACTATTGTTCTAGTTGTTCTTTTCTTTCGTGGTTGAGAGTCGTTCTATCTTGAGCACCTCTCGAATTCTTTTCCCAAGTGGTGAACAATTTCAAGAATGTCATTTCAGAAATGCCTTTCCCTGTTGCAAAAACATTGATTTTCCTTGAAGATACTCCCTCCCTCTTGATTTCATTTGAATGAGTATGCAGACGACTGTGTTCAAATTACTGTTCATATAAACCAACAAAGTTTTAGAGACTTCAAATACTTCCTTGAGAAGGTTATACGCGTTTGGCTTAATTTTTCTTATGTTTACAAACCACTATCCATAATGTTGTGTTTCATCAATAATAGAATAGAGGTATATTAGAACGTTTGAATTACTATGAAGTTTGTGCATTTTTCTTTTTCACTGTCCATATGAGTTGAATAAACATCAAACTCCATTGTGTGATATGAAGCGAATACAATGCTAGGTTGTAGAAATCTTATCCTCTGTAAATCGTAATACTGCAGACATCTTATCAACAAGAGGTTAAAAAGGGCTTGATATATATAAACAGGATCGCGTCCCCTTTTCAAGCTCGCGTTGTATGATTTTAACGTTAGCCTATTTCTCCATGGTCTCGTAGGCTAACTAGGACTTTTAAGGCAGTTTCAGTTGCAGGCCATTCTGAAGGATTTTGAGACAATTTTGAGCATACTTACTATTTATAGTAAGTCATTATGGGCATGATTGTACATCCAATGGCAATGACATGCTGATGGTAATTGTTTAAAATCGACAAGAAGATTTATTTATCATTGATATGATTTATTAAGCGTTAATAAAGTTATTTTATAAAGTTAAATTTAATTATTTAGCTTCATTAATGCATAGTCTATAGTTTGTGGGAAATATTTAAATTAAATGGTCCCCTTTATTTTATAACACATTGGAGACATAAAAGGTAAATGGTGAAATATTAAAAGAAAAAAAACTTGCAAAAAATTGGCAATCGCGAAAAAATAGGAGCTGTGAGAAAATAAAAGGAAAAGAGCAAATCGCGGGAAAATAGCAGCAGTGAGAAAATACGAGGAAAAATGCAAATCCCGAAAAAATAAGGAAAGACAAAAGTGTTATGTTATTTATCCCCCATTGATGAAAGAAGTGTGAGAGCTCATGTGAAAACAATATAAAAAAGAAAAAAGAGCTCTCTTTCAGTAGGCTTGGTTTATGCTTGGAAATATATGTAACTTATGAGATTATCTGCCAGATTGATATTCTTGGGCTTGGAGGACGAAAACCCTCTTCGCTGACATTTTCTTCACTGTTGAAAGATACAATCAAGAGGATTTGGATTGAGTTTCAAAGGAAAATCTGAAGTTTGGAGTTTGCATTCAGGTATTAAATAATTATCAAGAGTTATTTGCTAATAGAGAGATTGATTCATACTTTAGAGCAAAGGAGAGTGCTGGTGATGAACCTGAGAATTGTTAGTGGAGGTGTTGCTATTCATAGCTCATTCATTGCTGGCAGACAACCTTACATGCTGGCCATACTTTATTGGGGAACAAATATACGACTGCTGAAACTGTGTGTGGGGTTTTAGGGAGTTTATATCTGCACTTTGGTGGTTGTCTATACTTGCATTCAGTGGATGTTTACTGTTGTAGCTGCTACAGGCAACTGACTATCTAGAAAGATTAAAGGTCTGCATTTCATGAGTTCTGAGATACCAATCTGGATGTCTATTCTTGCTGGTAAGGACTGGACAGTGCTGGAGCAGTTTGAAGGGTTTGGGAGCGTAGTTTAAGACTAAATATATGTTCCTGCTCTTCCAAATCAGGCTGTAAATGCTGCAACAGCTCTGCATAACATTAATTTGTATTAAGAACATAACCAAGTCTGCTACATTATTACTGTCAGTTCTGTAATGCTTGAAGATCAAATCCAATAAAGGCTGAAAGAGTTTTTGTATGCATTGTATCTCTATCTTTGTTATATTGCAAGCTTTGTTATGTATTGTTTTTCATAATAAGCGAAATCTGGAAGTTACACTTAGCATTTCAAAACCAAACACAAAGAAACAAAAAAATTAACTACCACGCACGCCTAGGCAGCCCCTTACAGAACATAAAAGCCTAATTTGACTATCAATTTGTCATAATTCAAACATTACACTTGTCGTATGATCTTCAACGCTGAATATTATAAATTTCATGATTCATATCCAAAAACTAGTAGGGGTTTGGGAATGGAGACCCTAACCGTTTGTTTGGTGGAATTGACCCAGAATTGGAATTGGCATTGTCAAATTCCGGAATTGACATCTTCTAAGTTTGGGTTCAAAATATAAAAAGGGAATAGGGATTTGTTAATTCCCATTCACCCCCAAACCTTGGATTTGAATCTTCCATCTAAAAAGGTGGAATTGGAAAATGAAGTCCAATTCCACTTAAATGGGAATTGGGGGTAAATCAAATTTGATAAAATTTGAAGTCCATGTTCCGTTGAATAAACAAAGAAAATTCTACCATTTGGGTTTTTAGGGCTTCGACTACCTTATTCAAAAAAATGAAAAAAAAATTGAAATTTAAAAATTAACCTTATTCCTATTAGAGTTTTATGGAACCAAACGCAAAAATGCATCTTCTCACTCATCTTCCAGGTGAACCAAACAGTTCCAACCATATTCCAAAAACCATTTTCCGGATTTAAAACTTCCTGAATCGACAAATTCCAGTATTAGACAAATCCAACATTCTCTAATTCCAGCAACCAAATGGCCCATGGGATTGAGGGACAGCAGTGATAAGTTGCACAAGGTGTTAGATGTGAGAAAAATTCCAACAATAGAGGGGTGACCAAAAATAAAGTTTTTTTGTGTTTTCGAGCTCACAGCCACGCCCAGGCAGAATCGAGAGTCCTCCAAAACTCGTGCATCTTGTGCCAAACTCTCGAAGTCCTTGCCCAATACACTCGCAGGTACTTGCCAAAACTCGAGCGGAATCACCGTACAAGCTCATGATGAGTTGAGAAGGCCACCTTTAGGACTCATGAGTCCCGCGAGTTTTGGCAAGTACTCGCATTGTTTGCAATCACTGATAAATCATGTGAGACAGCATGTTGGAAATGATTAACTATTAATTCATTAATTTATTATGTATAGGTGTCGTTGGGCTAGTGATGTATAGAACATAAAGTCAACTCAATGTTGAGTCTAGAATTTCTAGCAGTTTACACCACTACTGTTAGAAAATCAAAATTTTTGGTCATAAAGTTCACAGATATCTAAACTGTTTTACTATGTCATATAAACACTCCCGTGTAATATCATCTCCTATCATACTTATTTTATTAGCACAGTTGCTTACAAAATTTACCATATTCGCTAGATGCTTGGATTTTATTGTATCACATTATAGAGCTGCTCATCTTTCGCATGCGTGTGTTTGTATGACCCCACAGTAGTGCCAGGCGGTTAGTGTGAGGTCGTAGTTATAAATCAACCATAGCAGGAATAGTAGCAAGCACAGACAGATTGCATTTTAAAGTTGCGGATAGAATGAAAAATTTCTTAGCTGATTATATGTTTTGACTCGGGTGATGTATGCTTAAAAGGGCCATTATATTATTTGCAATAATAACTCCATTGATAATTTATAAAACCTATAAATCTATAAATTTAATCAAAACCTTAATCAAAAGTCAGGACTCAGGACTACCTCCTTATATAATATTATCAAAGGCACTAGGCTATCAAATGCCCCATTCTGGCACTTAATTTCGGAGAAGAAAGAGGAAATCCACTTAACCAAAGCCCAACACTAATCAATTATTTCATGTTTCCTCCCACCTTGAAATCAATATGCCTACGCAATCACTTAGTACAAGGTTTCCACAGCAGTACTACTTAACTTGAAGTCTTGAATTATGCATATCTAGTAACCACTATGAAAGAAGTAGTGTGAACAAATAGCATCACATGTTTTGGTGGAATTACGGCCCCTTGGGGATAAAACATGAAGAACACCCACAACTAAGGTTTTGGCAATCATCACTTGGTAAAATCAAGGTTTTGGCAATCATCGCTTGGAACCAATAATCCCATCACCTAAAGGCTAAAAATAGATCTAACGATAGTTGGCTTTTTTTATAATTCAACTTTAAGTTTTCCAACATTGTTTATCTTTAAAAGTTGTAAGCCCACCCATTTGCAACCATCCAAGCAACCACAACCCTTGTTCCAAGAGGACTTATACCCACCACAAAATCCCCACATCCAAAGACACGAAGAATTGAGGGAAATGTATCGCCACCTCCATGGTTGATTAAAGAATTTTTTGGGATTTCCCCTAGGTTTGGGTTGTTTGGGGAATCCAAACATCTGAGGGTCTCCTAGGAGTCTCCCAATCATCACCAAGACATCCAAGCATCCTAACAGCAAAAAAATTAAAAAGTTGATATTTAAAAAAAATAGGGTTTTCAATCTTTGTGCCACAAACCCTAACTCTAAGGTCTATGGGCCCCAACCAAACACTAAGCACTCACAAAAACTTATAAACAGGCATCTAACCTCATTCCAAATCACTCCTAAGCATAGTTCTAGGACTCTCCGAGTCTTGGTGAGTCCCGAGCTGAGTAACCCTAGCCAAGTCCCAAGGGCCCGGGACTCTCCAAGGGCTCTCTCTAGGCGAGACTCGCTAGAAACTAGTATTTCGCCAAGTTTTTGCCAAGTCCTACCGAGTCTTGCTGATTTTTTGTTGAGTTTGAGTCATTTCTATGTTCCTAAGTTTGAAAAACACTAAGGACTTGATGTTGCAAAAAACAAAGTGATAAAATTGTGAAATGGCATGTGAGATGAAGGTATAAGTGGTTTTGAAGGCCCTAATATGTGTTGGCACTCCACTGTGATGTCCCCGAATTAGCAGGTTCTAGGAACCTGAATATGGTCAACTCATCAGCGCGACCCTCGTGAGTTGACAGTATGTTTTGAGGGTCTCAGCGTTCAGATTCTATTTCTGGACTTTCTTTTTTGGGACTTACTATTTATAGTAAGTCAGTTGGAGGCCAGTTCTATATTTGGCAGTGCAGTTGAAGACCAGGTTGATCAGCTATTTTAACAGTGGATGCAGGAATCGTCATCAAAGGTATAATTAATATTAATTAATGACAATATGTTATTAATTAATAAATTGACTATAGTATTATAATAATAATAACTTATTATTATAATGCTTTTAGAAGTTGACGTTTTGAAGACTGGTTAACTGGAAATGGTTTTTAGAAACTCTTGCATTCGAGGAGTTATATATTCGGGCTCATTTGTGAAGTGAGAGATGGATTATATTTTATACAAACTTGGTTTTTGAGAATTCTCTCTCTTATCTGAGCCCTTGCTGAATGTATAAGGGTCAAATTAGTCTTGAAGACTGATTCTTGGACTAATCACGAATTGATTGCTGAAGTAAAATCAATTCCTCCTCTTCGTGCTGATGTATGCGAATAGAGGTAGCACTGGATTTTGGTCCGATATTGTCTGAATGGGCCGCCTGTTGACAGTGTGTGATTCCAGCAAATGAAAGGTTAACGCTGGGTATTTGTACTGGTGCTGCGTATTAATTAGCAGCCTATGGGATCGAGGTGATGCGTTTTGAAGTGGTGGTGGCTGCTGGGAAGGTTCTACTTCCATACGGCGTCCATTATAGGGATCGTGTGGATGATACCAGCCGCACAACTGTTGTAATCTTCATCGCGGGTGAAGAAGGCTGTTGCTAGAGGTCACGGCTAGTAGTGGAGGGTGTTGCAAGGCTGACGTTCTGTTGTTTGACGTTTTGTTGTTTGATAATCAGTATTCATAATAAAACAGAGATAAATCTTGTTTGATGATAAGTAATGGTTAAGGAATAGCAAATTGGTTTCAAATACTCAAAACAGGGTGTTTTGCTTGAAAGTGTTAAATTTGTGCAAAAACATAGTGAATTATTAGCAGAGCCAGGTCGGGCACTTCACATCCACCCCTTTGGCAGCTCTTACAATTGCCATTGTCCGGAAATCACGAATATTCTATAATGCCCATAATACTTCTTCCATGGCAAAGGTCTATATTCATTATCTCAATCCCATATTTAATATTTGATAGATTTCATTTAATTAATTTTAGTAAGTCATTATTGTGTGAGAGGATTATCTTCTTGAAATACCTAGCCAGACAAAGACAAACAATAAGGACATCATGTAAACGATGACAAACTAGTACTTGGTGTATCTCTTAGTCAAATTACTTAAACTAATACATTTAGAGAAATTATAAATACAATGCCCAAAAGAATCCTAGTAGAAATATAAACTTCATCCATTACAGCCAGCTAATGATATCAAGGCCAAAAAACATTACTATAAATACAAATTGTAATGTTCCTGCCACAAACTATATGAAAGCTTACAACAAAATCAGATAAATCGAAGCAAGAGACATTAGATTGTCTTATAATGGTTCCACATCCTTATAAATAGAATGATATTAAATCTTTCACATAAATGCAAATAAGCATCCTATTCTAAGGCATAATTCACCCAAACTATGATTGAGTGTAGCAGTAACACCATATTCTTAACTATACAGCCCTATATAAGAGTAATATACACCAGCTGTTACACTTTTGTGTGACTATGCAACATAACATGCATAATTACACATACCTGCGTACGTCTAGTGCCACAAATGGAATCAGCCTTTCTGATAGAAGCTGCGCTATGATCTGTAACAATATTTGGTCAGATTTTTTTCTTGATAAAAAAAAAAGAACTGCTGAAAGAGCACATATGAGAGGTACCCATAGTCAATATTCCACAATGAAAACCAACTAAAGAAAAAAAACATAGATCTTACCTGTCCAACACGACCAAATCCACATATGATTATATGATCTTGCAAATCATCTGTCTGAAAGTAAATTGTGTGTTCACTTCAGTACTTTAAAGTTGGAACTGTTGCTCATAGTCATCATTTAATCTACGAAAATATTTTTTATTTTAACAGCTCAATTGATATCATATTTCTTTTACAGATTTTCAGCTTAAAATAAAGTTTATTTTAACCACTCTTTATAACTTTGTGTTTAAGATGAATTTCTCTGAAATAAACAATGGATTCATTTATCCAGAAAAAGCATTGCATTCCACACAAAATGAAAATTCTCCAGAACTAGAATCAATCAATTTCATGAAAGGTGCAATATATCATGAGAGGCTTCAAGACTTGCAAACATCCATGTAAATAGAATGATTTTCAAGACAGATACACAAGGGTCTTCAACCAAAACAGCTATGGTATATCACAAAAACGATGAGCTTTCTAAAAGATAACAAAGTAGGTACACATTAGTAAATCAAGATTAATGCGGGCAGATACAATACCAATTTTATCCATCACACTGAATGATTTGAATAGATTGTGTCCTTGGTGAGATAGTATCAAAAGTAAATTAACAAAGCGCTCCAACTTACGGACCACTGTAATTGGCAAACCATCAAACAATAGGCATTACTTGATACAGTACTCTGTACTGACTTAAACAACTGTGCTCTAAGACACAAATCAGAGGTATCAGATTTCAGGGTATCTGGCTAATATACAGGCCAATCTTGAGAGTGTCAACAAATCATTGTGGACAAGTTGGACAACAGCACCTTAATTGGTCATGTTCCAGCCATGCTTATTGGGACCAAAAACTAGAAAACTAGAAAAACCAGAAAATATAGACTTGAGACATATTGAGAAATGAACAACAGTATGTACTGTCAAACAACTTTATAGGCTGTGGTGCCCCAAAGTTCCATGGGGAAGATGTTTATCATACATGCTTCTAAATGTTCAAGGTAGCAGCCTTTAGAATGTAAAATAGTAAACATGCACCACAACCTCAATTGAACGACAAATTTATAAATACATAAATAGAACTCTGCCAAACCAATGTATAAGGAAAGAAGTCACCAGATAGATAGCTAACATTAATTTCCAAATTATGAAAAAAATGTCAAATTTAACCAAAACGAGTAAATTTAATTCTTTATTCGGAAAAACCTTCAAATTCTCCGCTATAATAATTCAAAAGTCATTTCATGCCAAAAGGTAAAAGAAAAAAGCTTGAATATGCTTCTAGAAACAATTAAACAACACATAAAACTACACACTCATCATACATATTTTTACTCAGAATCAAAGGGATCATTTCATAAACAAGTCCACATTCTCTTGCTGCTAGTAACAATAGTCAAAATAATTTGTCCACAGTGAAATTGTTTGGTGGAAAAATAAGGCAAAAACCAAAAACAATACAAATTTCTGGGAACCCATAAAAAGCTGACTCGGTTCTCTCCTTTGTAGCTGATTGCCAGAAAGGTGAAGGTCAGCCAGAGCTGTACAACTATACTTTCATATAAATATTACTCCTGCTCAATCAATGATTTTATATGTTTCCAAGGACAGATGTTATGCAAGGTTCACATTGCAAAAGATTGTTCTATAGAGAGATAGGTATTATTGCAGAGAAATAGATACATCATACAATTACATAAAATCCAATTGGCTGTTGGGATGAATCTCACACCTTTGCAAATTTAATTCCTTATTTAGAAAAACCTTCAAATTCTCAGCTATGATAATTCAAAAGTCATTTGATACAAAAAGGTTAAAAAGAAACTTGAATATGCTTCTAGAAACAATTAAACAAAACTAATAACTACACTCATCATACATATTTTTAGTCATAACTAAAGGGACCATTTAAAAAATGAGTCCACATTTCCTTGCTGCCAGTAACACTGATCAAAATCATTTTGTCAGAAGTGAAATTGTTTGGTGGAAAAAGAAGGCCAAAACCAAGAACAATAAAAAGTTCTACGAACCCATAAAAAGCTAATTCAGTTCTCTCCTTGGTTGCTGATTGCTAGAAAGATGAAGGTCAGCCTGAGCTGTACAAGACTACTTTCATATAAACGGTAGTCATGCTCAATCAATAATTTTAATTCTTTATGTATTTCCGAAGACAGATGTTATGCAAGGTTCAGATTGCAATAGATTGTTCATAGAGTGATAGGTATCCGTATTTTTGCAGATAAATAGATACAATTACATATAATCCAATTGCCAGTTAGGATGAATCTCACACCTTCGCAGTTTTTTGTACAGCCTAAATAATTAATGTTCAGAAAAAAAAGAGAGATATCTAATCCAGCCACAATTATAAATACCATACCTCACTCTCAGCTGGTAACAGACTGCGTACATCATGTTGCTCAAAACGGGATGCAATCAACTGACCGCCAGCTGCAAGCCATGGTGTAAAAGCCATTGACAAACCCACCACCAAAAATAGTAATGATGATAATTGTGGACTCATTATACCCTGTAGTCATTAAATGGAGCAAAGAAGACAATGAATGATAAGCAATTGGATCAAACCATCCAATACACAATCTAAAAATGTACTGCATTTTAAGTTTTATTCCATTTCACATTCTCTAAGCTGTATTCTAGAATTTTAACTGAAGCCTGAGATTCAAGTGAAGCAGCAATCTAAAACCGATTATTCTATCCTTGAACTATTGCAGTCAAAATCATTTTTTCTAAATGTATAAATTGTTGATTTCTTTGCCCCCCATTAAGAGAAATCCAAGGCCAAAGTGTACAGAATAAGAGAATATCTGTTCTCACACTTGCGAAGGATGGAACTACTATAGAAAGCAAAGGATAATGGGCAACAGTGTAACACAAGTAAGATGGATCATTCTTGAAGATAATTTATCTTTAAAAGACTGTGTGCATGGAAAACATGTAAAAATGACTTCTCTTCGAGAAACAGAGACTGCACAAATAAAGAAGACAATTTGTCTTCAAAATGCTTTATGCATGGTAAGAGCAGAGGTTGCACTTTTCTTCCAAGAAGCATGAAATTTAGTGAATTGTGCTGGACATGGTTAGCATAGTTACAAGACCACTAGTGGAAGAAGATGCATTTCATGGGCTCCCAATCACTGAAGCATCAAGGCAAGACAAGTAACCTCTGGCGATGTCAGAGACATCATTAAATTATTAGCATTCTAAAAATTAGAAAATTCTCATGAAAATAAGTAATCCAAAGGCACAAAACGATTACATATAGCTTAGAACATAGAATCCATATTCTGTATTAGAGTAGGTGTATTTATAGCTATGCTGTGTGTGGATATAGCTCAACAATAATCATAGCATATAAACGAAACTCTGTAAACAAAGTAAAGCAATGCCAAATATTTCCATTCTATAAAAAGAGATTGAGGAAATTTGAGGATAAATCAAAAACAATTTGGGGGAAAACCAGTGACACCACACTAGCATTGTCAATGATTCAATGTGTGATAAATATTTATTGCTTTTTTGTTGAGTAATTGCTGCTTCAATGGTCAGTTTTAATCATAATTGAGTCATTTCTAGGACAGCCAATTTCTGTAAGAAGACATTCTTAATGACCTTTCTCTTATGTTTTTTGGCAATAACCACAAGGCAAGGTAACCCACATCCACACATTGCATTGATTAATGCAGCCATATTTCTCTCATCTAACATCATGTCAAGGTTCTTAGAACAAATGGACACCATTTTTCTGTCAGAAATATAGTTCCACAGGGATTTGTGATAAAGATCATATAACATTGAAAAACTGTGAACTCAATGACCCTTTTGCATTGTATATAATAATGACACACCTGATTCACAGCTTCACCAAATGCCACAAATGCAAATTCTCCTCCTGGTGCCAAAAGAAGACCAACTCGAATAGCAGCAATAGTTGATATTCCGAAGAAGCGCCCTACTAAAGCAACTAAAACAGTCTTCCCACCAATTAGAAGGCTCAAAATTCCCAAGATGGCTGGAAACCTTGCAACCAGCAACTTTGGATCTATTGACATTCCAACCTGCAAACAGAAGAAATTAACAGCAAATTTACAACCAAATATCAGGAGAGGAAAAAGAAAAAATAGCATATTCCCAACATGCCTCTCTTGCAGAGGATAGCAAAAGCATGAAACGTCTCAAAACTAAATCAGTTTCCCTTCACATAAGTATACATTGAACAAATAAACAAATCAAATTAAAGCTACTTTGACCATATACACAAGTATACATGGATTACATGTGTATTAAAACCAAAAGTAAAAAACAAATATTAATATTTTTCTGAATATTATAAAATCAATGGCATCAAAACAAATATCAAAACTGAAAATATAAGTGTATGGCTCAGAGGAGCCTTCATCACTCGTCCCATGTCCAACAACACAACATGGGTGTCTAAGATAAGTCCTAGATGATGTTGCAGCCATAATACCTGCCTGTGTCTCAGTGACACCAAGTCCAACATCCAAGGGGTCTCCTTGTGCTCTTAACTCCTCCCTTGCGGGGTGTTAGGGGCAGCACCCCTCTGGAAGTCAAGTAGCAGCATCCCTTGCGAGGGTCTAGGGACAGCGCCCCCAATAGGGTCAAGGGGCAGCCACCATCAAGCCCAAACAAAGACCTTCAAAACACATAGAGTTTCATGGCACATGCCATTTTCATAATGTTTTGAAAATCCATCTCATAAACCAAACGAGCATTAAAAAGTTACAAGTTTGTTTTCAAAAAGAAACTGAAATGTAGGATTAACACTTTAAATTTCTTTTATTAGCTTTTTTAGCTTTTTTAGATCAGGTTGAAGCTATTTTAATTCTGCAAGTACTTGTGTGTAAGCAGTTCTTGTTTTGTTAGTCATAAGAATCTAAATGAGTGGAAATATTGCCTCAGTTTTCAAGCCATGGATTGTGTACAACTGTTGAAAAATACTGGGCGCTATTTTGAATGTACCGTCACTAAACCAATTTTTCAAATTCTTTCAGCAATTGCAAATTTTGTGGTGTGGTGAATATTTAAAATCATTCCTTCATTACTGTCATGAAAAAGAAACTTTTCCCCTTTATCAGAAATTGAATATTCAACTGGCAAGGTAAGATTTGTTGATGTCTAAGGATTTGGTGGCGGTGCTTCAGACCTTAATCTTTTTCTTTGAATCGTTTTGCACAATGCACTAGTGGACGGTAATGCTCCCGCTGGGGGTAATGAAATATTAGAACATGAAGCAGCAATGATATTTCTTGTAGAATCTTGAGTCAAGCACGCCATGTCTTTCATTTTGTTCAATTAGTATTTGACAGTGATCATCTTAGGTTTCAAAACATAATTATGTTTTGTATTGCTTATCACATTACCGGAGCCGCCTTTCTCTAAGGGTGTTGCTTAGAGATTCTAAGGGTGCCGCTTAGAGACAAATCCTTGCCCTGGCATTTTGTACTGCTTATCACATCACTGGATTCTATTTCTGTCGGTAGTATGGCACCAGCTTGAACACTTGTTTGTAAAATAATCCGTACAACACCAGATCATTTTATTTGGGTCTCTTTGATGAAGCAAAAATGTGTAACCATTTAAAACAAGTAATTTCTTGTCTTTTTGGCTTATTAAAAACTGAAAAGGCATCGTCACTGATATTCTGATAAAAAATAGCACACACTCACTGATTAAAGACTTCATCGACAGTCATTAATAGGACGCACTTGTTAAATGCAAATGATTATCATGTCTCGGCTCTACTTTCCACGATGAGTTGGTTTGGATCTGAGGTAATTTAACGTAGGGTTATTGTGAAGATGGGATATTATTACCCGGGATGTTTGGTCATTGGGTTATTGTGACCAAGTTATTGTGTCATGGGTTATTTTGGCTGGATTGTTTTGACAGGATACCCACTAAGGAGATATCAGCTTAATAGCGATAGAGATCAACGACAATAATCCAAGTTGGCGAGTTCACCAGCGAATCAGAGATCAACAACAAACATTCAATAATCCCCATCCACCATCGAGACAAACCAGCTCGCAGCATAATCATCCTTGGAGATCCAAATGGTTCTATATCAGCATTACAATTTGTATGACACCTTCCATATTCGCAAATATTCCAGATCGCATATTCCTCTAATATCTGCAATATTCATTTGCAGGTGGCATCGAGCATTCATACAATGTTATCCATACGTTGATAGCAGTAACCATGAGCAACTTCATTGGCGATATCTCTTGGCACCATATTGCAACGATACAGATATATGCCATCAGTCATATTCGAAAACATCCTTTGCAGACTGCGATCCATATCATCAGCGAAATCATCCTTTGTTGGCTGCGATTTTATATCATCAACAATCAGTCATACTCATCCTTTGCTGGCTGCGATTTCATTCATTCATGCAACACCAAATTGCAGGATATCATCATCAATAGTAATTGGGTTGAGGTCGATGTTTGTGAGCACAGAGCAATTTCACAATTACTGTCCATCATAGATCGGGCCTTTACGGGGATCACCCTCAGACCTGATCATACTGCGAAATCAATTATACATTGGCGGCATACAGATTTAAGTAACTATCGCTCTATGCAATCATACCTTGTCATACTGCAATTACACATTGGCGAAAATCAGATCGGCATTACACTCACCTCGGATACATACACACCGACTTACCAGCAGTAATTCAACACTGGTGTGACTATCTCTGAGTTCATGGTTTCCATCATTCATATAGCTTCTCGGCATTCACATTTGGCGTGCATTATAACATTTCTGATATAAATCCCCGCAATTCGCAACACGGAAATATCGCTTGAAGACCCATCGATTATCTGGTGCTTTGTGACTATTACAGTTGGCTGAATATAATAATTTGATTTGCTGATTCAAATCTGTGTATTTTGCCATCTTTGCATATATGGGATATTTCATCTAAACTACTCAACAGTTGCCAAGTAACTACAACTCAAAGAAACAACTCAAAGTATTTCTAGTAACAACAATCTGACAAGATAATATCGTACCAATCTATTGTAGTCAAAACATAACTAACACAATAATACTAATTCTACTATCTAAATACTTATTCCCACAGGAAGAGATCATAATATAAATTGTCGTGCTTCCAACCATGTTTTCTCCCAAGCTTGATTATGAGATTAACATCAAGGGAAAACTTTTTTTTTTTAAATAAACCCACACACATATTTATACACACATACAAGGTAAAGTGCATAGATTCTCTTAATCCCCCAAGAGCGTTCTCATCGGCTAAGTTGAATGATAGATAGGCCAGGACCTATATAGTCATCCTTTACCTTTCTCAAAACAGCATTTATACTAGTAGTAAATATACTAAACTGAACATTTGGTGATCTAAGTGGAGTGTTAGATTGGAAGAATGATTTGCATGAATTGAAGTTTTGCATTAGTAGAATTTCAGCACAGGGTGTACAGCAAGTGTAAATGTATTAAAGCTATTACTGCCCTCAATAGGAATGGTAGCTAAATAAAAATAGACATTTTGTAACATGAGCATACCAAACATATTCCTTTCCAGCCAAGTTACAGCACTAGTGTATTCCTGTTGTTTTCATTCTCATTATCAAACTGAGTGATTCCTCATATGTTCCTTTGATACCCAGTGACCATATTTCAAGCAAAGCAACTCATAAAAAGATCAACATACCAAACACTGCTTGATAATTTTATCAGCGCATGATGCTTACAAAATTCAACAGCATATTTCTGATGAAAACAAACCTTAACAATTAAAATGCATGATACAAAAGTAGCCTTACTGTCATGAAAAAGAGCCCCAGAAGAAGGCCACGATATGGAGCAATGTCTGATTCCACCTGCAAAGAAAACTCAGTTTCTGCAAGAAGTAAACCAGCTAAAAAAGCTCCCAATGCCATAGAAAGTCCAGCCTGTTCATGTGACAGCCACAAGATGAAATTCAAATACTACTAACATGCATCTCTTGTTGATCAAAACCTTTTTATTAATAAAAAATGTATGAAAAGTTAAGAGCACGTACCCTCGCTGTCAGAACACTCGTCCCAAGAACAACTAGCAGTGTGTTTGCAGAAAATATCTCTGCATTTTGATTTTCTGCAATTTGCTTATATATAGGACGTAGCAGCTGAATTTCATAAAAAGGATCAAAAATTAGATCAAAATCAATAGGTTCCAAATTGTACAAGAGAATCAAAACCAAATTACTAATACTTATATCACTGCAATGTAATATGGAACAAGATTTTCACAAAACACAAATTTAACATTATACAAAATAGCCCAGTCTTACAAGACTCCTCGGATACCTAGCAGACTCACCGAGTCCCAAGGCGAGGCAAGCCAAATGAGGCTTACATACTTGCCTGCAAGTTTCTATCAACTCACCAGGACTCACAAGTCAGACTCAGCCACCCAATAACACTTTTAAAAAATAAAAAACAATAACTGACCACCGAAACAGTGAAAATTCAAAAAGAAAAAGGCAATAAAACAAAAGAGACATAACTTGTTGTTCTGGGTTAATTAGTATTGTTAGTGTGGTTATTGAAGGGTTGTTGTCGAAGGGTTGTGGTCGAGGGGTCGGCAGTTGGCCAACGGTTGGCACTCCCTCAAAACCTTTATATATACATTGTACTTACCTTCGGGGATAGTGTTGTTATGGTGTGGTCATAATACTATTGTTGGGAATACTCTAGAAGACATTGTAATAATTCTGAGATCAATGATTATGCAGTTGTGAATTCTCTCAATACATTGTGTATATGCTTCCTGTTATATTTTATATGCATTCTGTTATGTTCTGTACATAGACCCCACGGGGCAAACATTTGGCGCCATTGTCTGTCCTAACCTGGAGATCAGAAAAATAAAAAGCGTGATGACGAAGTAATGGGTCGACTGTTCGAACAGCAAGACCTCATAACTAACAGTGACGTAGAAGAAGAGGAAGTAACACGGGAAGATCAATTAATGCAAGACCTAGTGCATGTGTGGGAAGTTTCGCTCGACCAGTATGTGGAGAGGGAAGCCTGCAAGAGAGCGGTCTCTGAGGGCACGGTACGCGACGAACTCTCAGTGCGACCAGTTATGTATGATCTTCTCCAAAGCATCCCAAGGTTGCTGGCACGGAACTTGGTTGAAATAGAAGAAAGCCATACCAAAAGGCAGCACGAATACCGTCGGCAACAGATACTACGACAATACGAGGAGAACACTCAACGGGAAGAGGAAGAGCGTGACGAGAGTCATCAACAGCAAGGCATCCTCAATTACTATGAAAGGATTAATTAATGCCACTAACCTTGAACAAGGATGGAAAGCGTATTCTGAAGGGGCAAGAAGACGAGTACGAAGCCCTCCAGAAAGCACTAAGGTTGGAAGAACAAGCCGAACGGAGACGGTGGCTATGAAGAATCGCGGAAGGATTGACTAAAGGAAACATAGAAGGGTTAAATGAAGGGAACACAGAAGTGTTACCTGAAGGGAACCAAGAGAACAACAAAGGGTACGAAGTGGACGAGAGTGGCAGTAAGGGAGTGACCGAAGGTGACGAAGTATATGAGTTAAACAAAAACACTCGACACCACTTGGGACACCTAACCATTACGTTAGAAGACCTGAGGGACTGCCGAGGAGCAAAACCAGAGACCCCATACCAAAGTGAGATAAGGGGACTGGAGACCAAAACAATACAAAGTGCAGAGCACATCGAAGACAAAAGTGTAGAGGATACAGGCACAACCAAGAGTGTTGGGAGGGCACAGGGGCACCATAGTCAAAACAATCTATTTGGGTCCAATGCACCAATTTTGGGATGGAACGGTGGACCCTGGCACTGTAGAACATGCGAAACAATCTAGTCGGTCAATGGGCAAACTAATCATGATGAGTGGGTGACACAATTTCCCGCAACACTACGCAGGGTAGCAATTGATTGGTTTTCCGAAGTAGACAAAACCAAAGTAGCCACATGGTCGGACTTACAAAGGGTATTTCAGGCAGAATTCAAACTGCTTCATGACGACAACGAGATGATCGCAAAGATCTACAGCACGAAGCAGGGCAAACATGAAAGCGTGAGGACATACAACCGGACCAACCAGCGTACAGACTAAAGAAACGTTGGTTTGTGGAGGGACTGAAATGCTCCTTGAGAAAGACGATGAAGGTTGTGCCCCCCATGTCATATAAAGATGCATACAATTGTGCGATGGATATAGAAAGCGAGAGCAAGACATCACGGAAAAAGAAGCACAGGTCGGATGAGGATGACTCATCTGAAAGAAACAGTAGCGATGAAGAGACGAGCAAAAAGGTGCAAGCACTATAGAAGGACATGCACCGAATGATGGAGTTGAAAGCAATGAAGGGGAGTAGAAGCAAGGGTGAAGGAGAATTGTGGTGCGCAGATTGTAACAAAGATGGTCACACAAAAGGTACATGTCCTAAGAAGGCCTTCTGCGACATTAGTCGGGTATTGGGACACTCCACCATGGAGTGCCCACACAACATGAAGACCCAAAGTACACAAGTACTCTTCGCACAAGAGCAGTCATCAACAGCCACTGTCGCGGCCACCTCACAACAATCGACCAATACAACCGCATCGTCCAGTGGCTACCAAAATAACCAAATGGGTGGCAGAAGCAATAATAATAATAACAGTAGTAACAACAGAAGCCATATACAATACGATGCCAAAGAACAGCCGATGATTCAATGTCGTGCATGTAACCAATGGGCACACTTCGCTCGAGATTGCCAGAAGGAGAGCCGCAAACACCTTTGATCCCAGTGACCACCAAGACGCCAATTGTCCGAAGCCAAGAGTGAACTTGTCGAAAATCGACGGGTTGAACGAGCAAGGGGTGTTGGCACTCACAAGGGCCCAAGCGAAGAAAGCCACGTACCCAGACCCTCGTACTCAAAAGGAGAGGTTACGGGAGGCGAAGACCAACATAAAGAAGGAGATGATGGAGGAGCGAAGGGAAACAAATGATGGTGCAAATACTTCGCTACGTACGGAGTTGGAACAAGATATCTTGAGACAAATGTTGCAGACAGAATTATTAGTAAAGATCAAAAACCTTCTAGACATTATGCCTCGACTAAGAGCGGCTATCATGGGCACCACAAATGTGCTTACCTGTACGGCGGCAACCCACACGGAGATTCCAACAAGCTCTTCGGAGGACACAATGCTCCTAGTCGTGAACAGCATTAGGCACCATCCTCACCGACACCATTGTGGATGGAGGTTCAGCGGTGAACGTGTTACCTAAGGAGACGTGGAAGAAATTAGGAAAGTCAACGTCATGGCCATCTATATTCAATCTCGTGGGTGCTAACTAGCACGGTATCAAGCCAATCGGAACAATGATGGCACAAGGGGTAACTATTGGTACACAACCCTTCACTCTTGATTTTGTGGTTATTTGTAATGAGCCTGACTGGATCTCAGGGCAATTCAACTACTAAGCTCTAAATTTCTCTGAATTTATGATATCTTCCCACTAAATTGCAAGGGAATTCGACAAGCAAATATATAATCTTTTGTTTTATTATAACAAGAGCTTCTCCATATTTAAAGTGTTACAAATAAGCAACAATCCCTTTGCTATTTCAGAATTCTGGAAGTCAGCTGAAAGACACTTCTCTTTCTTCTAAGAAAATATTTAAATCGCTGGCCAAATGTATCTATCACTTTTCCTTGTATTTCCAAAATAACACAATGCATATATTAAATGATTCAAGAGAAATCGATAACAATGTCTGAATCTTCAGAATTTGTACTTTGTTTAATTTAATTGTAACATTATAATGCTAGGCAATGAGAGATTTATTTACTAATAGAAAACTATTAAAGGAACCTGTATTGAATCCCTCTTTGATGGTTGTTGGCCTTTGCGCATAAGCATGGACTCGATAATGTTTATGTAAGCCACCCGTGCAGATTACTAAGGACGGCCTGTGGTGTTGTTTGGCGCCCTAGTTATGGAGTCGTTGCCTTGTGCCATTTTCCTTGTGTTACGGCAGTCTCTTCCTTGCCGCGATTTCCCACCATATAGTGTGGCTGCATTAATACAGCATGGGTTATAACCCACATCCAATCTCTACCATAACTACTCCAAGGTATCTTAGACTTGGTGTTTCCTCAGCATCCAAGTCTGACTCCAACCTTATTCTCCTCACAGCTGTAATGCAAAACAACCTCTTAGGCAGGTCTCAGTTCAACTTTGATAAATTTTCCAGAATTCCTTCTTCCAGCAACAGGCAGACAATAGGAAAGAATTGATTATACAACAGCAATCGATTGATGATTAGCTCAAGAAGAATCAGTCTTCGAGAAACTAATTTGACCCTTATACATCAGCAAGGGCACAAATTTCAAAATACCAGGGACAATTCCCAATGCCAATTTTATAAAATATATTCCATGATCCGCTTCTCAAAATGAGCCCATATTTATAACTCCTTGGTTGCCATAGTTTTCAAAAACTATCATCAGTTAACCACTCTTTATAATATCAACTTCTAAATCATTATAATAATAAAGTATTATTATAATAATAATATAGCCTTATTATTAATTAATAACATATCGTTATTAATTAAGACAATTAATTATCAAATATGATTATGCTGATAATTCCTGCATCTCATGTTGTAACGACTGATCAACATGGCCCTCAATTGCACTGCCACAAATAGTAACTGGCCCAAACTGACTTACTATAAATAGTAAGTCAGATTTGCGACAAATGGCCAATCTGACCACTGAGACCCCCAAAACATGATGTCAACCCACGAGGGTCGCGATGATGAGCTAACCACAATCAGGCTCCCAGAACCTGCCAATTTGGGGACATCACATAATTCCCCCGAAGAACAAAGGTTACGATGCGATCCTCAGGAGAAAGTGGCTCATCACTAACAAAGTAAACCACAATTGGTAGCGTAATATACTATCCATGGAGAGCAAAGAGCGAAAATATGTTATTGACCTACGAACACAAGTGATGAGTGAGGAGTTGGCATCCTCCTCAGGATTAGAGTCGGAGGGAGAATCGACTAGAGAAGACGAAGGAAGACGGCAGATGGAGCCGAACGAGGAAGGCATCCTGGAATTGCAAGGGTGTTCAAGAGATGAGGTGGACTCAATGAACGGGCTCTTCCATTGGCAAATGAAGGATTATGAGCTCTTCCAGCAGTCATGTAATATGTTGCAGGAGGACGAAGAGTCAAGGGAGAAAGATATGTTTCCCCCTGAGTACACAATATAAAGAAGGGGTGGCCCGAGTGAATGAGACTCTCGCACACCAATTTGACCAAGATAAACCCATACGGTATTAGGAACCGAAACTGAAGGAGAGCAACTTGCGTGACAAAGCAATCCAAAGAACAAGCTCGTAGGGGATGATTGGAATCCAGTGTTGAAGGGAGAAGCCTTCAAAATTTTCATGGAGTATAAGGATGTGTTCGCGTGAACGTACAAGGACTTAAAAGGGGTTCCTCCAGAGTTGTGCATCCACAGGATTCCATTGGTACCAGGAGCTCAGTCGGTACAGAAAAGGTCGTACCGAATGAACAAGAATTACACGGCAAAGGTGAATGAGGAGATAGAATGGATGCTAGAAGCAGGCATCATATTTCGGGTGCAAAAAAGTTAATGGGTCTCACCTATCGTGATTTCATTGAAAAAGAACGTGAATCAAATTTGCATCTGTGTGGACTTTCAATGACTGAATGCGATCACCATCAAGGACCCATTCCCGATATCCTTCACAAACAGTATCCTCAAGGAGGTAGCAGGGCACAAGATGTACTCCTTTATGGACGACTTCTCAGGGTACAATCATATCTCGATTGTAGAAGAAGACAAGCTATAAACCACATTTGTTGTGGAGGATGGTGTATATACCTACAACCAAATGCCATTCAGGTTGTGTAACGCCTTAACAATATTCCTAAGGATAATCCTACATATCTTCGACAAAATGTCCGTCGAGAACTTCAAGGCATTTCTAGACGACTGGTCTATCTACATCAAACAAGACACACATTTGGTGGTCTTGAGAGAATGCACAGATGGTGTAGGAGAGCCCCGCTGGCATTAAAGTTTTAAACCCAAAGAAATGCAGGTTTGTGGTGCCCCAGGGGAAGTTGCTCAACCACATTGTGTGCAAGGTCGGCTTGAAAACAGACCCGGACAAGGTGCAAGTCATCCTCGAGATGGAGCCCCTTACGGATGTCACTGGAGTTAAGTCCTTTCTCGAACACATTGGGTATTACCAGAAGTTCATCAAGAAATTCGCACAAATTTCATACCCTCTGGATAAATTGACACGGAAAGGTGCACCATACGCATGGGAGACCATACAAGGAGAGGCCTTCGAGGAACTTAAAACAAGGTTGGTGGCTGCACGGGCGCCTATTTTGGCCTATCCAAATTGGGATTCAGAATTCCACATCCATGTGGATGCCTCCAATTATGTTATTGGTGTCACACTGGCATAGGTGGGGGAGCATGGGTTGGATCATCTCATCTACTTCGCAAGTGGATTATTATCCAAAGCTGAGAAAATTTATAGTACGATGGAGAGGGAAACTTTCGGGATGGTCTACGCAGTGCAGAAGTTCCATCATTATCTACTGGCAACCCTGTTCACATTCTATGTGGACCACTAGGCACTAATGTACCTGGTGAATAAACCTATTATTCAAGGAAGGGTTACCAGGTGGCTCCTCCTACTTCAAGAGTTTACTTTCACAATTATTGTATGGTCAGGATAGAGCCATGTAATTGTCGATCAGCTATCAAGGATTAAGTCTGGGGAACCGCCAAAGGCAATGAAAGATGACTTCCCCGATGCTCACCTTTTTCTAATAGTTGCACTACCATCGTGGTACACGACCATCAGGGAGTACCTATCAACTTTGGGGTTCCCGAGGGAGATGTCACCAAGAGAAAGAAGGAAATTGGTCCTGGGGTGTTAAGAGTCACATGAAGGTCCTGCAAGAGGCCACATGGGACCAAACACCACGGCTCGAATGGTGTTGCTGGCGGGCTTATGGTGGCCCACATTATACAACGATGCTCGTGAGTAGGTCATGAGGTGCGACACCTGCCAAAGGGCAGAGAAACCACTGAAAGGGGACTTTATGCCCCTAAACCCCTCACATGCGCAAGAGTTGTTCGAGCGATGGGGACTGGACTTTATCGGGCCACTAAAGGTGGGTCGTGCAAGAAGGTGTCGGTACATAGTTGTGGCAATAGAATATCTAACTAAGAGTGTTGAAGCACACGTATTCCCGAATAACTCAACCCTAAGCACGGCAAGGTTCATTTAGGAACAGATTATCACCCAGTATGGCATCCCCATCCAACTCACGAGTGATCGAGGCGGGCATTTTGTAAATCATGTGGTGAAACTCCTTACGACAGAGTTCAATAATTTTCACTCTCTATCAAGCCCTTACTATCCCAAAACGGGCAAGCAAAAGCCACGAACAAGATACTGGTCTCTGTCATTGACAAATCTTGTTGTGTCGAACAAGAGGATTGGGAGGAGAAGCTTTTGTCGGTACTATGGGCCTATAGAACCACTTACAAACTCACAACAGGCCAGACACATTTTCAACTAATGTACGGCCAGGAAGCCATTGTACCTTCAAAGTTCATGGTACCCAGTCTCCAAATAGCCATCGAAAATTAGCTTGGTGACATGGAGAGTTTACGAGAAAGATTGTACACATTAAATAAGCTGGACAAGCAAAGGATGATGGCTCAGTGGGCCACTGAGGCAGCCTAGCAATGGCGAAAAACTCTGGCGTGATAAACACATCCGGCGGATGAGATTTAACCCCAGTCAGTTGGTGTTGAAGTATAATTGGCGCAATGAGATAAAACTAGGCAAGTTCAAGGTCCGATGGCTCAGCCCTTATAGAATTCGCGAAGTTGGGGAGAATGGAGCCATAAAGCTATCAACTCTTAATGGTTAGTAGATCCCAGAAGCAATGAATGGGTCAAAATTGAAGTTGTACCATGAGCGGAGGCACCGGGACGACCCAACTCAAACGAAAGGACCACGCGAGGGGTAATTTTTATTATTATAAAAAAAAAAAAAAAAAAACTTAAAAAAAAAATTCGAAAAAAAAAGGGAGAACTCATTGTATAGTGATTTATAGTACAGCAAGAAGAAAACCGTATGGTGATCATCATATAGCAACTAAAGTAAACAAACCATATGGCAACTAAAGTGTAGAAACCGTACAGAAGAAACAAATTCGTACAAAGGCAAGGGTGATTCGAAGCAGTTATGTTCTGTGATGTTCAACAATGCTACAAGACAGTATGGACAGAGAGAAAGCACAGACACCATACGGAGGGTACATATATAAGGGACCCGAAGGAAGGAAAATGAACCACCGTCGTACAGCACAAAAAAAACTCATGCAATATAAAACCATATGGAAAAGGCAGTAGGAAGAAAACCGCATCGTACACCACATAAAATGGAACAGCCTAGGCACCACGGGAGAAGCATTAGGGCGAAGGAATCTTGATTGAAGGCAGCAAGGAGTGAACAGCCCGTATGGCATTAAAGAAAGACGCGGTGGTTGGAGGTAATATGAAAAGAAAACACCATACACAACAAAGGAGGGGTAGCGTATAAAGTTTGGGAGTCACCGTATACAAAACTAGGAGCTGTATATGCAGATATCATAGCCCATGGCGAAAGCTGGGGGAAGAAATATGTCCGTACAGATATTGCCAATTATCCTCAGCTGTTTTGAGAACATGATCGGGCCATGTGTGGAGAGATTATCTAAAGGCATTCCATACGGACTCATATAAAAGGGAAAAACTAGGGAATTGCAGGAGGAACAATTTTGACCGAACCGAAGCAAGGGTTGAAATGGTATGGTTGATCATTATGTTTAATTGATTTGTACAGAAGCAGCAACCGAATGGAACCTGGAAAAGCCAAGAAGCAACATTGGAGAAGACAGTTACCATTACCAGAAAGCCAATCATCACAGCAAGGAGAAGTGTTAGAATCATAGAGCGAGATGGACAAAGGAAAACGAGCATTGCCTTTAGGAGTGAAAGTTGCTAGCAGAATGGATTCCGGAAAAGATACTAAAGGGAAGAAAACGCGGCAAAAAGTCCAAGCGCAGAGGGATGAGGTGATAGTGGATACAATTACCTTTGAGGGTTTGGGCGGCCTAGAGCGTAGAACATGGTGGCAAGAGACTCCAGACGACCACCCTATCAAAGAAGCACTTCGGCCTACAGGACTACATTGGGCCATCCAGATGACAGTATTTCCTATTCGAGAATTTGAGGTACCTCTAAGAGGCATGATTGGATGTTATGATAAGCATAGTCGGCAATCAGTGTTCGAGTACTAGCGATGTAAGATTACAGTCTCATTTTCATCTCATTCATTTACTTGCGTGTTCAGCATTCCAGGACTACAGGGCAAAAAGATTGTTAAGACAGTAATGAAGATGACCCCCAAACAGAAACAGACTCTCCTACAGTTGATTTGTCGAGGGGATTTCAATCAGGCATAATGGGAGACTATGGTGCAGGCGAGCAAGGGGCGTGGTCTGAAATTGTTTATTGCCCTTGGTGAGTGGAGGTGTTTGTTGGATGTCTTTGTCTTGTCTTGTCTTGTCAGATTGGCACCATTCCATGTATTTGTTGGATGGGAGACCTAGCCCGCTTGATATACCTAGCCACTTTGGCAGATTGGCACCATTCCATGTATTTGTTAGATGGCTTGTTTAGCCCCATACAAATAACTTGGGTGCTGGTTTGCTGTGTTAATTGGTATAGATCTGCAATCTCAGAATTGTCTATGTTTCTTTGAACTAGAAATAAATGATAGAGTGAGAGTAGGCTGATGTAACAAGTACTCTTCTAATGTAACAAGTGGTACTCTTGACTCCCATCGACCTACTTTGCTTATTTTTGGACATTATGATGATTTTTCTTTCTTTCTATCTACCTTTCTTTCTGGTCAGTTTGAGGATGAATTTCGGATATTGGCTATTCATCTATAGCTTACTATAATTGATTTTTTTTCTTATTTATTTATGTGTTAGGGATTGTCTAGGTATGATTGTGTTGCATCTATAACCTTAATTTAGGTTTTACAAACACAACAAATTTATTGGTGTCATTTTGTCAATGTTCACTCTAGAAAATATTCAAAGCCATAGGTGCAGCTGAATATAAATAATTAGACATATCTTTGTAATAAAGTCACCTAAGTAACTTAAATGATTTTCTTTCAGCCCTTAGTATCTAGGACAATTGTCATGTTTATGTTTAAAATTACGTCTCTTAATCTCTATATAAGGAGGTGTACCTCTTTGTAATAGTATTTCAATATCTAATAGAATAATAGCTCTCTATTTGTCAGTATCGTTTCAAAGCCATGTTGAACCGCTCACTTGAATTTTGAAGAGGTTTGGAAGACAGAGGTAGCAAGGAGTAGCTAGAAAGTATAAGAAGTTACACTTTTATAGCTGAATCACAAGCAAGAAAAATTCAAAATACAAGTTGGTTTATAGAAATCGCAGGTAAGTAAAAAGGGCAAAAAACCGCTAGGTTTATTGTCTAAAAATCACATACATTTTTAGAGACTCAAAATCGTGCCCGAAGAGTCCAAAATAGTAGGCCAAAACAGCTGTTTTAATGTAAGTTTTTAGGTCATAAGCCACTGAAGCAATTCAGAGATATTTGTAATATGTATAGGTCACTTCTGACATTACCAATAGAACTAGCAAAAATGCATCGCATTTTTCAATTATTCGTCAGTGGAGTTAGGGCATGTGGAATGTGCTTTCGTTAAACAAATATCCTCTCATGATTTTCGACAAGTTTCATGAGTGCCACAATTAGCACATGAAATTTTAGGGTTTCTACAATCACATGATGTTATAAGTTGGCATTTTTTTTTGCAGACGAGAACTACAGCTGGGAGATGTTATACTGTCAACATCAATTTTTCTAAGTATTTTTATTTTAAAAAACATTAAAACAATTTTCCAAAGTTTTTGCATTTAGTTTATTTTGTTTTGAAATAGAACTTTCATTATATAAATATTTTGGCTTCAACTTCTACACGCAGAAAGTAAAAATCTAAATACAACTAATGTGCAAGAGCCTATGTAGAATAGTAAGTGGAAATGAGACGATTACGCCAAAGCCATTATTGGTCTCGGTCACTTTGACTTTGAGTTAACATCATATAGATCTAGCAAAATCATCCAAGGAAATCTAGATTTTTTGAATACATCGTCTAGAACAAAAGTGGTTCATGAAAATTTTTCTCAAAAGCTTCAGCTTTTCAGATTCAAGATGGCCAACAAAGTCACCATGTGTAGCCAAGTAATCAATCTGAGATCTCTCCTTCAATAGCTAGCAGAACACAACGTTACAGTGGATGACAAAGATGCCGAAGTCATCTTTTGTTAAATGATTTGCCTCTTAAATTCAATAATGTAATCTTTACTCTTAGTTGGCTATCTTCTCAAACATTGGAAGATGTGATTTCAGCTCTGTTAACAGAAGAAAAGAGAACAATTACAAAAAATACAAAAGGGATCCTGCGTTTTTCCATTGCATGAAAATAGGAAACGCAGCTTGGAACTGTAGTATTTAAGCAAATGAGGTACACAAGGGAAAACTCAAAGAAAAACCTAATGAAGCTCTAATGCAGCCATTGTTGAAGATCCCTTGAATGCTACCAATGGCAAAGAATTCATTGATGATTATACATATTTTAAAAAGCTTATTTTTTTTAAGAAATCAAGGGATCAAGTATAGATGAAGGACAACATAGATGGTTGTCCAAATAGTTTGGGAGTTATCTTGGAAGTTATACCCTTACGAGGGTCATGAGACAACTTGATGGAGCACTTTGAATGTAGCTTAGAGTGGATTGTTGTCAAATAAATCATGAGATATATGATTTGGGAGTTTGGAAAGTTAGAAACCAAGAACTTGGGAATTTGGTTTTGGAACTACACCTTAATGAGGGTTACAAGGCAGCTTGATGAAGTTCTACCTAGCCAAAGAATTGTTTGCAAAGAAAAGGTTTTGAAGGATATGTGTTTCTTAGTTTTTAGTCAATCTGTTTGTTTTTAGCAAAGAAAGTTTTGAAAGGGCGTGTTCGAATGTAAGACTTACTTTTGCAATAAAGAGGTCATAGCGGCTTACGTGAATTAATTTATTGCTATTTTTAGCTTTTAGTATCTAGAACACACATCATGTTGATGTTTATCGATTACATCACCCAATCTTTATATAAGGAGATGAACCTCATTGTAATAATTATTCCAACATCTAATTAAATATTATTGTGTTCTTATTTTCACAATAGATTGATGTACTATGTACATATATTGACATATACAGACCATTAGTAATGAAATAGTATTCACATGCCCATAAAAAAGGGTAAAATTCAATACTGAATCTGATTAGCAGTGGTTCATTTAATTATGAGACCTTTCTCGTCCTAAATGCACCTTGAGACAATTTACACCTTCATCATCAATCAAGTAGTTATATAAATAATAATCCTCAACTCCCTTCAGCAATTTTTTTCTATTGCTTCCATACACCTAACTAGCACTTTTTGGTTCAGGCAAGGCATTATTCATTGTCGAAAAAAATGGAAAGAGAAAAATAGATCAAAAGAATATCCTTTTGAAAAACCAGAAAAAACAAGAGCTAACCTCTCTATTGTTCCATCTATACAACCTTTCCGTTCAGACAGAAAATTAATCTTGTCAGCTATATTGTATGTCAATGAGAAAAATAAATAAAATCATGAATAATAATTTTGACAAATGAAAAAGATGAATTAATTACATATTTATAGCGAATTGGAATGAACTGTTATCGAACATAATAATGCAATAAACACAGGAAATTCTTATAACCATTGAGGACATACCAAGCGTCCTCCTGCAATTATCCCACTAATGGCAACTATTGCTTTGACAGCAGCAATACCAAGAGCTTCTGCTATAGCTTGAAACCCAATCTACAAAGTACCAGAGATTTTAGTCTTATTGCACAGAGATTGAGAAACACACTTCAAAATATTCTTATTTTATTCATAGAGCACATAATATAAAAATTAACAAATGGCATGGAGAGCGTCCTAAAAAGCTTAATGAACTAATGAGTATTTTCTCAAAGATGTATACGTATTAGTAGCCTTCCACTACACCATCCATAATGAATACTTTATAAGCGAAATGAATCATCAAATGCATGCACCAAACAGAACCACAGCATAATGCAATGAATAGTTACTGTAAACATGTTATCTAAGAATTATGCCACTTCAGAGGTTTCTACAGGCTTTTATCTGACCTACACACACAAATGGAAGGATGCCATTAATGCTATTGACATCAAGAGTCGATGGCACATATTTCTTTCATAGGCCATTCAAATATGCCAAAGGAGATATATTTCAAGATTTTTGTTACAATAGTTATTGGCCATTCCCCAAGCAAAAAACCATAGCTCACATCATTCGAAGCAATAGTGTTTGAATAGTCAGAGCCATGCATAAAAACGCTCAAACTTGCAAAGACCAAAAGATGGAAGCCCTTTGGCTACTCAAGCACGAGGATCACAAACCCTTTTACCTAGTAAGGCAATCACCTGAAGGTCGCAACTCTTTAGCTGCATCAAGTTGCATGACATTCCAATTGCCTTTGGAGCAATCCATACATTCGTTGATTTGTTATACTTGTAGCATTGTGATTTATTTGAGAACAATAATACAGGAAATGCCCTATTGTTTATCTTGCATCTTTAAGAGTCGAATTTATAAAGTTTGCACAGATTAAGGAAAATTGCTTTTCCATTTTGTATGGTATTTTTAATTATATATACCAGAAACAGTGTGTTGCATTTATCCCTAATATCAAAGCATATAAAAGGACACGATGTTATCTTGGAAATTTAAATAAATAAACAATGGCATTCTTTTTGAGCCTGTTAACTACTTGCTAAGCAACATTAATGTGACTGCTCGTTTCTATATCTAATGACAGAGCGACCTCACGATTCTCCCTTTATCATATTGCCATATGCTCTGGAGAATCTAGATGCTGCACGGACATATAATAATGCTGCCTTCTTATACCTTATGTCTGATCAATGACTTTATTTAACTGACTCTATTATGTGTTTTGCCCATAGTCTGTCACAAGGTTTGTGTTTGTATTTGTGTTTGACTTTGTATTGTTCAGCGAAGGTTGAATTTGGAACGAATTTGTCAACTGATAAAACTCAAGTAAATATTTGTAATTAGATTCAAAGAATACAAATCTAGTATTAAATTTATAATAAAATTTAAGTACATTATATTAAATCTGAAAATTTGTCATTAATTCCAATCAGTTGTCTTTTCTGTGGCCATCCAGAGGATGTTCCACATATCTTTATTCATTGTGAGTTTGCTGTTAGTATTTGGGAAATGTTTATGGGTAATATTGATGGTTAGAATGTTTCTAACTATAGTTCTTGGTTTGAATGTCTGTTTGGTCAAGTAAAAGGATTAAATGTCAATGGCAATTAATAAAAGGGGGCCCATAGATATTAATTTCGGGACCATACAAACAATTATTTTAATTGAGTTATTTAATTATTTCGGGGACATTAGACAAACAAAACCTGAAAAATCACCATAAAATATGGTTGTACAAATTCTTGAAGGACAGTTTGTTTTTGTTCTAAATTTGTTAAAAAGGCAGTTTTATATCCAGGGTTTTGCATTTTTTTCCCGTATAAATTGCTTCGGTCTCTGAAAAAAAATGTTACTCTTCCTGAAAATGTTTGTTCAAGCTTTATAGGATGTGAAGCTGTTTGTCCACTAATTTGAAGCATTTGTTTCCATTTGAAGAGTGGCAGCATCAACAGCTTCTATTTATTAAAAATAGACTTTTCTGCTTTTTCATTGTGTTGCTTATGTTATCCTTTTAACCTAAATTTTAGAAATTTTATGAAAAAGAAGATAAAAGAAACAATATTGACAACAAGGGAACAGGCAGAGAGCAAACACCAAAGATAGACATGCCGATAAAAAACTATCAACCGAGGCAGAGTGAATGATTTTATATATATATTGAAGTAAAATATTTATATATTTAAAATATATCTTATGACTAAAATTTCTAAAATTTAGGTTAAAAGGATAACATAAGCAACACATAATGAAAAAGCAGAAAAGTCTATTTTTAATAAATAGAAGTTGATGCTGCTACTCCTCAGATGGAAACAAATGCTTCAAATTAGTGAACAAATAGCTTCAGATCCTATAAAGCTTGAACAAACATTTTTCAGGAAGAATAACATATTTTTGCAGAGACTGAAGCAATTTTTATGGGAAAAAAATGCAAAACCCTGATATAAAACTGTCTTTTTAACAAATTTAGAACAAAAACAAATTTAACTTCAAGAATTTGTATGACCATATTTTATGGTGATTTTTTCAGGTTTTGTTTGTCTAATGTCCCCGAAATATTTAAAGAACTCAATTAAAATAATTGTTTGTATGGCCCTGAATTAATATCTTACAGCCCCCCTTTTATTAATTAGTTTAGTTATAAAATAATAGGTCGTGTCGGCCTGTTTATAACCCTTCGGGAAACTTCCCAGAGCCCATTTATATGGTCGAGTTTGGCATTGTGGTGGGTGTCATAAGTTTTATGTTTCTTTTGTATTTGTGAATTCTAGTTGGAGTTCAACACTGTTGCAGTTTTGGAGGTGCAAGATCCTCCCTATTCTATATTTGCGTTAGAATTTATTCATCAATAATACATTTGGCACCTCCGAACCATATAGTTGATTCATATCAATTGCCAAGTGTCGAAGGGTGTCGAGTGTCAAGTGTCGTCGGGCACAACACTGTCTACCCGCTGGGGTAACCAAGTTTAAGCATAGACGTTACAGGAATGAATTACAAGAATCTTAACAAAGTCTTTATTTATCATCCGCATTGAAGTACATTCATATTAGCCACAAGAACATGATGT
>MU223652.1:1068556-1105484 GCA_018584345.1 Thuja plicata
TTGCCTTTCAATCAAAGGAACACTTTATTATTTATTTATTCATGTTGATTTACAACATTTCCAATTGTATTACATTCCCATTACAATTGGTTGTGTTCCCTTCCCTCTTCCGTTCATACTTCAGCAGTCGCGATGGTTGTCATCGCCTTCTTCCTAATGGCGACGGAGTTGCTCTCGAGCGTGGTACGCCCGTAGGATTTCTTGACAGTGTTCCTCGCGGGCAATTTCCTGCTCACGAGCACGTTGTGCAAGCAACCGAGTAAGGTGGTTGAGCAGTCTGTTGGAAGCGGGGTTAGCCTCGATCGCTGCCCACACAGCACTTGCTGGAACTTCTTCGTCGGTGGCTTCTCGACTAACGTAAGTTTCTATGGCTATTTGCAACAGAATTTTGAATTCTCGGGTCTGGTTATCTTCTCCCTCGTATAGTTTTGTCCGAGCGTCGTCGGCTTCTGGATTAAGTTCTCCGAGTGGTAAGCCCATTGTCTCCACACGCCATCCGAGTACGCCTAGGCAATGGCGCCAGATGTCTACCCGCTGGGGTAACCAAGTTTAAGCATAGACGTTACAGGAATGAATTACAAGAATCTTAACAAAGTCTTTATTTATCATCCGCATTGAAGTACATTCATATTAGCCACAAGAACATGATGTTTCAACTACAAAGTACAATGCATATATAAACCTCGAAACGGTGCGATCAAACGTCGCCACCCATTCCCGACCGACGGAAGTAACGAACCGACGGTGGTAACCGTCGGACACACCCGACTAAGTCCAATACACGGCTAACAAACACCTGCATTACCGTCAGGAACATCACCCATGTTGCCGTCAAGAACATCACCTGCATTGTCGTCAGGCACATCACCTACGTTGTCGTCGGTCACATTGCCCGCGTTGCCATTGCGCACATCACCCACGTTGCCGTCGGGCAATTGTCATCGAGTATTTGCCCTCGGGTACATTGTTAACGGGTATTTTCCCTCAGGAACATTGTCGTCGAGTACTTACCCTCGAGTACATTGTCGTCGAGTACATTGTCGTAGGGTACACTATCGTCGGGTACATTGCCCTCAGGTACATTGCCATCGGGTATTTTCCCTCAGGGACATTGTCGTCAAGTCCTTACCCTCGAGTACATTGTCGTTGGGTACTTGCCCTGGAGTACATTGTCGTCCGGTATTTGTCGTCGGGTGACTTCCATTGTTTGGTACATTATAGTACCACTAGCCCTTGGATAATACCACTAATAACATGGCAGGAATTGAAGCCCTTATGGAAGGATTACTCCTCTGTAAAGAACTAAGGATAAGAAACTTAGAAATTGAAGGTCTCTCAGATTATTCTCAATGCCCTTAGAACTAGTCGGACACCAAAATGGCTGAGTTGAATCAATCACGACCAGTGGACAGTTACATCACAGAATTTCAGAGGTTGTTCGTGTTGGTTACAGACATCTCAGAGAGGAAATTGGTTGCATTATTCATGGATGGGTTGATGGAACCCCTCAAAGGTTGGGTTAAAGGGTTCAACCCCGGCTCGCTCACCCAAGCGATTAAGAAGGCGAGTGACATGACTACCTTATCTTCTTTTACCAAGAGTTACAGGCATTCCAAACCACCGCTCGCACCGAAGGAGAAAGATAACAAATCATACCCGAAGAAACCATCCTTGGATGAGGCGAGAAAGCAAGAGCTCGGGAGGAGAAAACTTTGTTACACGTGCGAGGAGCCGTGTGAACTAGGTCACTGGTGCTCAGGCAAAGGAAAGATCCATTACATTGAAGTGGTGTCTGACAGCGAGGAGGAAAATGAAGAATCAGAGCCACATGAAAAAGAGGAGGCTAAAGGAGAAATAAATCATGCGGAGAAAATTACCACACTGGTTCGGAGAGGGGGGGTCATTGCAGCACTCCAAGGTGCAGTGTGTTTTAGGTTCGTGGTACACTCCAGGGACAGCAAGTCCTAGTCATGCTGGACAGCGGGGCCACTCTCAACTCATCACTCGTAACCCGGAGGCATTTGCGTACGGAGGAACGTGAGGGGTTTGAAGTCAAGGTAGTGGGAAGAAATCTACTATCATGTACTCATTTGGTTCCACAACTGAGTATTACCATGGGAAACTACACGGTGACGGATGATTTCTTTGTGGTAGATCTCGATGATACGGATGACAAATTGGGCATTCAATGGATGGAGATCCTCGACTAGTCCACAGAGTTTCAAGAGGATGGAGTTCTCATTCGAAGTGGATGGCAAGAAGGTGGTACTGAGAGGAAAGTCGAATGGTGGTTTAAGGGAGATTTTGGCAAAACAGATGTAAGCAATTTTCAAACACGATAATGTCATCTAGGGAGCAGAATGTTTGGTCTTGACCAAACCTTTGAGCAGGCCGCAAGCCTACTAACATGATGACAAGCTTCAAGAAGTGTTGGGCAAGCACAATTTGGTCTTCGCAGATATGCCACCCAGTATACCCCCACATAGAGGTTTTGAGCACACCATCGAGCAGGAGGAAGGAGCCAAGCCTGTTATCACTACACCCTACCGCCATCCCAAGAAGTTCAAAGAAGAGATAGAAAATACGATCCAGGACCTCCTTGACAAAGGATGGATCAGGCCTAGCTCCAGTCCCTTTGCATCCTCGGTGGTGTTGGTGAAGAAGGATGGGACTCTCAGGATATGCATTGACTACTGAGCGTTAAACAAGACGACCATCAAAAATAGATAGCCCATTCCCAGGATCGATGAATTGTTGGATAAACTACATGCAGCGGTTTACTTCTCCAAGATTGATCTTCGCTCCGACTACCACCAGATCCGCATGAGAGAGCAAGATGTCCAAAAGACAACATTTCATTGCCACTACGAACACTACGAGTTCTTGGTCATGCCATTTGGGTTGACCAATGCTCCGACCACTTTCCAGTCCTACATGAGCCCCATCTTCAACAATGCACTGCGTAAGTTTTTGTTGGTATTCTTTGACAACATACTCATTTACAGCAAGACATGGGAGGAACATCTGAGACATTTGGACGAGGTATTAGGAATCGTCGAGTCACACTCGTTCGCAAAGAGATCCAAATGTGAATTTGGGATGACTGAGATTTTGTACTTGCGTCATGTCATCAATGCTTGAGGGGTTCAAGAGCATCGGGAGAAGATTCAGGCAATCCTTGACGGGCCCCCACCCAGGACCCTCACAGAGTTGCGTGGGTTCTTCGGACTGTGCAGTTACTACAGAAGATTTGTGAAAGGATTTTCACCATTGGGAGCACCACTGACAGATCTGATGAAGAGAGGGCCTTTCCATTGGGATGAGCGGGGAGAACATGCCTTCAACAAATTAAAGGAGGTATGAGTATATGCCCGGTATTGGCACTAGCAGACTTCACTCGACCCTTCATCCTAGAGTGTGATGCATTGAGGGAAGGCATTGGAGCAGTGTTGATGCAGGACCGTCACGCCATTGTGTTTGAGAGTCGGAAACTCTCAAGAGTTGAACAACTATACTCAATTTATGATAACGAGATGTTCGCCATCATGCATGCTCTGACCAAGTTTCGGCAATACCTTGTTGGAGCAAAATTTGTCGTGCAGACAAACCACAATACTCTGAGATATTTCTTGGAGTAGGACTTGAACGAGCAGCAATAGAAATGGGTGAGCAAAATTCAAGCATATGATTTTGACATTGAGTACGTGAAGGAGAAAAAGAATGTGGCGGTCGACGCAGAATCAAGGAGACCTTTCATCCGTTCACTGTTACAGATTTCGGCAAATTGGAAGGCCCATCTGTTGGTCGAGTATTCCAAGAACACCTTCGCATGTCAGTTGATGGATTGTCAAATACTGGATGACAAATACAAGGTAGTTGACGATATCATCTACTACAAAGACAGAATCTATTTGGTACCAGAATCGAAGCACACCCAAGGTATCTCAAGACCTATGGGCAAGCTCGGGAGAGGTTCTCATGGAAAGGCTCAAAGATGATGTACTACAGTACGTAAGGGAATGTGTCACTTGCCAATAGAATAAATCCAAGCACACCTTGCTAGCAGGGCTACTTCAACCTTTACCTATACCCGATCAAAAATGGGATAGCATTTCAATGGATTTCATCACAAGTCTTCCAAAGGTGCAAGGAAGGGATTGCATTTATGTTGTGGTGGATCGTTTGACCAAATATGGTCATTTCTTTGCCATTCCCATAGGATTTCAGGCCGCTCAAGTGGCCGATTTGTTTTTTCGAGACGTATTTTGCCTGCACAGCCTTCCGCAAAACATAGTCAATGACAAGGATAGTCGTTTCCTCAACACTTTTTGGAAGGAACTTTTTCGGTTGGCAGGTATGGAGTTGTCACCGAGTACGAGCTACCACCCACAGACGGGTGGTCAGATAGAGATTGTGAACAAGTGGTTGGAGGGCTACTTGAGAAACTACGTTGCAATGCAACAGAGCGCGTGGATCCGTTGGCTTCATTTAGGAGAGCACTGTTACAACACTATCACATGTCTATAGGTATGTCACCATTCAAGGCACTTTATGGTTATGAGGATGCGTCATTTGTGGATCTGGTGTTAGGTGACAGTCATGCACCCAGAACTAAGTACTGGTTGCAAGAGATTCTGGATATCCTTCGGTCTTTCAAGGATAACCTACAGCTGGCTCAAAATCAGCAGAAAATGTATACCGATAAGCAGAGGGTTGAAAGGAGTTTTGAGGTAGGAGATCTGGTATACCTTCGACAATAGTCGAACAAACAGTTTTCCTTGAAGAAAAGCAGTGTCGAGAAGTTGAAGCCACGCTTCTATGGACCGTACAAAGTAGTACAGAGAGTGGGAGAAGTTGCCTACAAATTGGAGCTTCCAGAAGGGAGTCGGATTCACAATATTTTGCATGTTGCATGCCTCAAGAAAGCAGTTTGCCAACATGTCATGGTCTCCAAGGAACTCCTGCCTATTGACGAAGAAGGAAAACTTATTTTGGAGCCCGTAGAGATCATTGATGTCAGAGAGAGAAAGTTGAGGTCACGCACTATCAGGGAGTACCTAGTTCGATGGAAGGACCTACCGATTGAATATGCCACATGGGAGAGCGAACAGATCTTGAGCATCCAAGTCTACATTTGCTTGAGGGCAAGCAATTCTTGGGTCGGGAGGACTCAAATGTCTCGAAAATAATAAAATAACTCAATTAAAATAATTGTTTGTATGGCCCCGAAATTAATAATATCTTACAAGCCCCCTTTTATTAATTAGTTTAGTTATAAAATAATAGGTTGTGTCAACCCATTTGTAACCCTTCGAGAAACTTCCCGGAGCTCATTTATATGGCCGAGTTTGGCATTATGGTGGGTGTCATGAGTTTTATGTTTTCTTTGTATTTGCGATTTCCAATTGGAGTTCAACACTGTTGCAGTTTTGAAGGTGCAAGACCCTCCCTATTATGTATTTGCAGTTTAGGTGGGAGTAACTCCTCGCCCTATTCTACCCATTGTCTAAATTTGATGTAATTAAAGATATATAATTTATATCTTTGCAATTCATTTTGGTTCTTGGTTAGTGCCTTGTGTTAGAATTTATTCATCAATAATGCATTTGGCACCTCCGAACCATATAGTTGATTCATATCAATTGTCGAATGTCGAAGGGTGTCGAAGGGTGTCGAGTGTCGAGTGTCGTCAAGCACATCACCTACATTGTTGTTGGGAACATCACCTGTGTTGCCGTCGAGAACATCACCCGCACTGTCGTCGAGGCACATCACCTGTGTTGCCATTGGGAACATCACCTGTGTTGTCGTCGGGAACACCACCCGGGTTGTTGTCGGGCACATCACCTGTGTTGTCATCGAGCATATCACATGTGTTGCCGTCGGGCACATCACCCGTGTTGTCGTCAAGTATTTGCCCTCAGGTACATTGTCGTTGGGTATTTTCCCTCGGGAACATTGTCGTCGAGTACTTACCCTTGGGTTAATTGTCGTCGGGTACATTGTTGTGGGGTACTTGCCCTCGGGTACAATGTCGTCGGGTATTTGCACTCGGGTATATTGTCGTCTGGTATTTTCCCTCGACAATAGTCGTCGGGTACTTACCCTCGAGTACATTGCCGGCAGGTACTTGCCTCGGGTACATTGTCATCAAGTATTAGCCCTTGGGTGACTTCCATTGTTCGGTACATTACAGTTTGGTCGGATTTCAAATTATTTCTATTAAATTCAACAAACCCTGTGAGATAGTCCATAATTATGTTGTGCTATATTTAGAATTAGTTTACTATTCCTGATCCACTAAGCAACATCTAGTAACCTACAAACGTGCTTAGAGAAGCTGGGATTGCCCTTTGGTTTTTCATATGACAAACCATCTAGCATTTTGAATGCACGGTCATGGGATCATTCACATCTGAGATGACCCGTTACTAGACCTCATAAACATTAGTAATATCAAATATACAGTATTACAATTACACTATATAATACAATCAACTTTTGATGTTTTTGATTTCACTGCTAACATACAAACCACAAATTTGGAGAATGCCTACTGATCGATACCTTATATCATAAAGAATTCATTTGCAACCCTGATTTTAGATCCCTGCTTTCCCACAATCACATATTTGATTGAAAGTTACAAGCATCAGTTCTTTAAGAAGAAGGAAAGGAAGGTTAAGATGTAAAAGTCCAAAAACATTACCCCCCCTTTGGAAGAATTTGGTGAGATGAGAGGAATTAAAATGAGTAGTACAACCACAGCCAGGTCCTGTCAACAAGAGAATTGCATCTGTTAGAATTAAATATAAGACATTCAATATGGATCTAAAAGCAAGTTAAGAATAGTATAAGAAAAAAATATTCCTTACAACTTCAACTTGAAGTCATAGAACACAAACTAGAATTATTAAACAGTGAAATTTGTTTCCAACAGTTGCAGCCTTCTTTTCAAAATTTGGACGAGTGAATGGTAAATTAATATGTCCCTTAGGATAGATATTTCTACCAAGCATACTATTATTTACAACCTCCACGAAAGCCTTTAGGACATGTGCTATGGTTGCAAATGTGATTAGCACTTCCAGAAAATATATCAGTTTCAATCATATGAGACATTTATTATGAAAATGGAACAAGGCACAGCCAAAAGGATCACTCAGTATGCAACAAAGATCACTTGTTCAAAAAAAGCTGCTGGTGACTGGATGCACTGCTTCTTGAAGTTCACATCATCGATGCAGAATCGCATGGAGACATGGACATATTCTAGGATAAAAATATGAATATTAGAAGAACAGTGTCATGTTCATAATCTTGTAAAGTTAAAAAGAATAAGAATTACTAACTGACCTGGAAAAGCAAAACAGAGAATGTTGCACGACCGTGACGAGAAGTACTTTCTCCTCGTTCTTGTAGAACCTAAAAAAAAAGGTTATCAATGACTGCATTTCCTGAAATGCATTTGCAATAAAACATAGCTGTTCTTCCAACACCGGTGAAAAGTGTACTACCCTTAAGCTCAATTTTTCAAGTAATAAATGCAGTTGTAGAAATTATCTTCTAGCATGTACATAACAACAAAACCTAGAAACATGGAATGAAAGAGTAGGAAACAATCACTCCACAAAAGAAACAATTATCTTAAAAAAGGAAAAACAGAACTTCCCTGAACATTTTACCTGGACATGTTCTCAATAAACGAAATTTAAGATTTTAATACAACATATTAGAAATGAATCAGCACTTTTGTATAAATACACTAAAGTGAGCAGGTAGAAAATAAATATCACAAAACAAGCTACTGCACAGAAATTATAAATCTATCTACACATAACAGTAACTATTAATCAATTTGATAATTGTCATATTCGTTTCTTTATAGACTGAATGTAATAACTATATGCTTCAACCTGACCAGCTTATAGGTACTTGTCAAGCTACCTGATTTCTTATGTGTTATATTGTATATTTTGAGTAACATTAAATTTCACAATTATTTTTCCAGATAGAACTCGAAAAAATAGAACAGACTAGAGGTTTCAACTGCCCATGTAAACAGACAGAGGTCCAGAAAAGAGTGAAAAGCAATTGCTTAAAAATTTTAAACTATAGCAAATATAATACAACCTACACATGAATAAATCCACATTTATTTTTGGGCTTTGCAAAATGCTAAACCAATAAGTGCACCCAAAGTTATATGAAAGACACACTCAAATATACATTTGATTTGACAAGTTCCTCTAATTCTAAAAATGTTTCTGTTCAGAACCATAAGATGAAGATGCTTCTAAAGTTAAAGACCAAGATCAATAACAAACCATTGTCTTTTTCCAGAGATGCATGTTATCCAAAATGTTATATGACGCCATCAAGCAGTGCATAATGATGATGCAAGCAAGCACCTTTGCCCATACAGTAAAAACTACCTTGTTGGTAATTTTAACCATCACCATCAATAAAATTTGACATCTTCAACTTGTCAGCTGATTTCAGACCACGTAATTGAACACTGAAAGATAAAAATCTAGTTTTTCAAGATCCTTGAATTTGATATTCCTTCTTTTAAGCATCTACTGTTGTAAATCCTGAAAAGTGGAGGCTATCGCATATAATTTCCATCATACGGTCTACATCGTATGATTTGACTAGGTATTTATTCACCACCATACAGCAGACAGCCTGACAGCCACAACACCGTACAACTATTATTTCCTTATCCACTATACAACCAACATTGGCTTACTTTCATCTTACTCTCAATGCAGCAAAATGGCACCATACAACTATTCCATTGTCTAGTGTATGCCAGAGTTCTTCCTTACTATATGGATAGTCCAATCTCAATTTCATTTCACCCTTCCACCATAGAGCTTCCCTGACTGTACGACTAAAGCTAGTTGTATCATTAACTATGGTTGCTCTGACATTGATGTACAGCTTAAACATAAAGGAATTGATATTTTGTTCATTGTATAGCCTATCAATTCTCACCTACTACATTTGTTCACCCTTCTATAGCTGATTCTTCTTCAGGTTTACTTTAGTAACAAAAACGAATTCTTCTGATAGGCTAGAAAATTAGGTGAAAGCACATTAATGGCATATGGCGATATTGTACTAGATTTCCTTGATGAGGATAATAGTACAGTACGACAATCCCATCCCACTGCAGTGATGGATAGGGTAACGCAGTTGCTGACTCCACTATGCAATTACATTGGGTTCTTTGTTTGTTTGGCCCTCAGCCATAGTTCCTCAAATTATATGGCCATTGACTGTGTGATGTCCCCTATTTCTATAATAGAATTTAATGATAAACAATATAAATAAGTTGATAAACAAAAAGCAATAATAAATTATATAATTTATTATTAAGATAATAAAAACATTGATAAGGTATGATATAATATTAAATAATAATAAATGAATGTAATAATATTATAATATAATATATTATAAATAAATAAATAATAATGTTAATAAAATATAAAAATAAATGATAAAATATGATATAATTACAAATAGATAAATGATAAATAGTAATATATATATATATTCTAATCATTATCATATGTAATCATTCTAAATTAGAATTTTGTAATATATTATAATTAAATATATTCTAATATTGAGATCATAACGCTAATAGTTAATATTTAACTAAAGTTTATTTTGGAAAGAAATTATGAAAGACGGCAAACTATATAGAATCGAACATTAGAAATAGGGACCATATCACGCAGATGATAAATAAGATCCAAATCATATTATAACTTTGTTCTTATCATTCGCACAGACCAGCGTCTTTCACCTGAGACAGAACGTGGAAATTGGGAATAAAGCAGTGTTACAGGACTCTGCGAGTCCGGGCTGGACTCGCAAAGTCCCGAGGCGAGTCAGGCCCGGGGGTGTATGTGGCTCTTGACTCTGACTCTGCCAAGTCCAGAAGAGTCCATCCGGACTCGCAGAGTCCTTAGACTCGCTGGACTCAAAGAGTCCAGAGCCCAAGACTCTGCCGCGGCACTAGCCAGCAATAAAGTGAAAAAAAACCTTTTTTTAATGTTTTTGCTTTTCATAACAGCTTTGCTTAGACTTTGGAAACTTTTTGTGGTATTAGCAATCATAACTATACTTCCAGGTGCAGAGAACTGTTTATTTAAATTCATCTTGCTTTTACTGTACATATTTTGAAAGCATATTCCAAAAATATTTTTCTATAATTTGTGACTACAGTTGAATCATGCAACTTCAGTTTACAGTTTATTTCTGGTCTTTGTATCTGCTTGTTTTCATCAAGCTTATTGCCTTTCATTCTTTTTGCATCATTGCTCCATAGTTTTACAGTTTGAATACCCTCAGAAGGTTGAGATGATAATTCCATTTCCTTGAATATCGAATCAGTGAGTAATGTCATTATCCTTTGTTTTCTCTTCGAAAATAATTTTCCACTCAGTATGCATGAGTTTATGTTGCAACATGGGAAAGAAGGTTATTTTGCAGGATTCAATGAACTGTAAACATTCAAATGGAATCATGTTGCATGCCCAATAGTTTTGCTGAATATACGTGACTATGCCTGCCATACATGGTGCCTATGCCTATCTTTATGAGTCTCACCATATCCTCTGACCACTTGTTTACATGCTTGACCATCTTCAATGAAAACTGTATGTCGAGGTTATTGGTATGGGATCTTGCTATTGCCATCACATTAAACCAACTTGCGTCTAAAGGTTGTGTTTCCCTCCCAATAAGTCTGTTTCTTTTGAGTTAAGATCAACTGTTGTATTTGAACTTTGCTTCAAATTTATCTTGTCCAGCACATTGGCTGCACAATCTTCCATGACCTATCTTAGGCGTACTCATAGGAAGACACTGGGATAGGCTGCTATGAGCCTAGTTTTGATATATGTTTTGAACTTTTGATGCCATGGATTTCATATTCCATGAATATTGTAGACATTTGACAGTGAAACTATTTATATTTCAGTTTCTAGTGTGTTATTTAGTTTAACAATTTATAACTTTATACTTTCGCGATCTATGTAAAGTTGAAAACTTGTATATGTGTGCAAAGTAGCTTCTATTTATCTCAATTATTGTGTATTTGATGTTAATTGACTAAATGATGCATGAAAAATGCTTTAAATCCTTAAAAATCTTTGAATTTCTTGGGTTTTTCGATTTGTCAAGTCCGGCTGCCGAGGCCGAGTCCGAGGCTGATCCGACCTTGCCGAGTCCGAGGCGAGTCCGAGGCTTGTAACTATGGAATAAAGAATGATCTCCCTTCGAGGTTTCCATAATTACCATCCCATAGTCTGTGTAAAGAGCCTGACTGGCTCTATCAATGAATTCTCTACAATTAATCTCGTCTCTGGAATTTGTAATTTTTTTTGTATTTTTGCATATATGTGTTTTTTTGCTTTTTGAACAAATATGAAATTCACTATACTGGAAATCGAAAACTATTGAAAAATATTAAGCATTTCTTAATTCTAAAATACTGAAAATCATTCTTATTACTGAACTCACAATTCAAACTAAACAAGACAATTGTAATGCCAGCGCACTGTGATTCATTTATTAAAAAGAAACCTGATATACGCCCACGATAATGACAAGCTTGCGGCTAAATGAATGGCAGGTCGCGTCAAGCAACAAGGAGGTTGCGTCAGCTATATGAAGGCCCCACACGCTGATGAAATGTTGGTATCACAGCCCTTGGTGAATGCGGAAATCTCTGAGCTATCATCCACTATTGTCAAATGGTGTCAATCCCATAATTAACCCCACGCTGGAAATGGTATTGACATCCGAACCACTTTGCCAAACACAATTCGCTGATATCGGCTGATCAACTCAAAGTGTTGTACGAAGGAAAAAAATTTACAATTCTTCAACCGAAATCACAAGCCCTTGATCTCCAGTCCTCAATAATTTCAAACAAGTTTCAATGTTTTCAAATATGATCAAAATGGGGTTTCGAAATCCTCATATAAGCAAGCCAACTTCACCTTGAAGCTTTCGAATTGCTAGCTTCAAGTATACTCTTCACATAACTTAAAAGCTCCAAGCCTTAAAACATTTGAAGTTTGAATATATTAATCAATTCACTTCCCTCCAAATTAAATGCATTAGGCATATGATATAAAGCCACCATTAATTAAATGATTTTACTTTATAATAAGCTCCCATTTAATAATTAATTAAGTTAAACTTAATTAATTACAATCACTCCAAGAATTAAGTTCCTGAACCAAGACCACATACCCTGCTCTACCAAGTCAACTGCTCAGACAGCCTGCCACAAATAGAAACTGTCAAAAAAAGACTTACTATAAATAGTAAGTTCTCAACCAGAGACCCCCAAATCAATCCATTAGCCCACGAGGGTCGCAGTGATGGGCTAACAATGGTGTGTCCCGGACACCTGCTAAAATACACCTGCTAAAATGGGTACATCACAGTCCTCCCTCCCCAAGATTGCTTGTCGTCAAGCAATCACAATCTTGGATGCTGAAGAATATCCTCTGACTCCAAAGTGGCATCATCAACAGGTAAACCCTGCCATTACACAAGAAACTTCCTGAAGATTCACCTACCCAAATGCCTCTCTCGGGTCTCAAATATAGCCTCAGGAATCAACTCTAAAGTCCCCTCATCATCCATGGGTGGCAAAATAGAAGATGGGACAACATGCCTACCTAATGCCTTCTTGAGCCGCGAAACATGAAATACATTATACACCTTGTTGTCCTCAGGCAAATCAAGCTCATAAGCTACCTCGTCTACCCGTCTGACAACACGAAAAGGACCATAGTATCGAGGTTTGAGCTTTTCAACTCCGCTCTTCCAAATGGATGACTACCTGTAAGGCTACAACATCAAATATACCATATGCCCAACCTGGAAAGAGCGAGCAACTCTCCGTTGATCAGCATACTGCTTTTGTTGATTCTGAGCTCTCTGAATATTATCCTGCAGGGTACCCTTAATATCTTGACTGTCCTACAGCAAGTCACCTGCACTAGGAACTTTGTTATCACTGAATAGCAAATCCATGAAACTCGGAGGATCATACCCATACAGAGCTCTGAAAGGAGTCATCCGAATAGACATATGGTGAGTGGAATTATAGCAATACTCACACAAGTATATCCACTTCACCCGAGCTCTTTGTTGTGCTGACACATAGTTCTGAAGATAGCCCTCCACCCATTTATTAACAATCTCAGTCTGACCATCAGTCTGCGGGTGGTAACTGGTACTCGGAGTCAACTCTGTCCCACATAACCTGAACAACTCCTGCCATAAGTGACTCATAAAACGGCTATCTCGGTCACTCATAATATTCCGAGGTAAACCATGCAATCTGAAAACCTCCCGAAAAAATAACTCTGCAACCTGTGTCAATGAAAATGTAGTAGTGATCGGAAAGAAATGAGCATATTTTGTGAGACAATCTACTACCACATATATGCAATCTCTGCCCTGGTCTTTAGGCAAGCCCACAATGAAATCCATAGGTATGTATTCCCACAATGAAATCCATAGATATGCATTCCCACTTCCGCTCAGGAATGGGAAGTGGCTGCAGTAAACCAGCTGGATATGTGTGTTCCTGCTTATTCTGTTGACAAACGGAACACTCTCTAACATACTGCTGCACATCAGACTTCAGGCCTTTCCATGTGCATCTCTCCTGAACCTGCCTATAGGTTTTGAAGAACCCAGGGTGTCCAACTAGAGGAGAATCATTGAAAGCTCTCAACACAACCTGCCTAACACTTGATCTTGGAACCAAAAATACCCTCTCCTTGTAAATGATCACCTCATTTACAAGAGTATACCTGTTGTCCTGTATAGTCCCATCAATAATACCAAACGCCCATTGATCTCTGGCATAATCAGCAATGATCAAGTGTCTCCAATCCTCAAATATCTCAGTTATAGCACATAAATGAGGCCTCTGGGAAAGTGCATCAACAACCACATTTTGAGTACCCTTAATATAAGAGATGTCAAAATCATAAGACTGAAGTTTACTGACCCACTTCTGTTGTCTCTCATTGAGATCTCACTATACAATGAAATACTTCAGGCTATTATGATCAGTTTTAATGCAAAACTTACTACCAACTAGATACTGGTTGAACTTAGACAAAGCATGCATTATGCCTAACATTTCCTTGTCATAAACACTAAAAGCTTTCTCAAGACCCCTGAGCTTCCTGCTCTCAAAAACAATGGGATGGCAATCTTGGGAAAGAACAGCACCAATGCCCTCACCAGAAACATGACAATGCAAATCAAACGGTCTAGAGAAATCAGGCACCGCTAGAACCGGGCATGATGTCATAATCTACTTGAACTTGTCAAAGCACTCCTATGCCTAAGAGGTCCACTCAAAAGCACCATTACGGGTCAAATCAGTAAGGGGTTGCATGACGAGAGAACCCAACAACAAATCTATGGTAGAAAGCACATAGACCAATAAATCCTCTAAGTTGTGTCAAGTTCCCTGGAGTAGGCCAATCAAGTATAGCACGAACCTTATCAGGATCCACGCGTACTCCCTCTACACTGATAATATGACCAAGGTACAGCAACTCTGTCATACCCAAGGCACACTTGGACTCCTTTGTATACAAGGAAGCCCTATCCAAGATATCCAACACTCTATCAAGATGAGAAAGTTGATCATCCCACGTCTAACTATACACCAAAATATCATCAAAGAAGACCAAAACAAATCTCCTCAACTGGCTGTAGAAAACCTTGTTCATAGTGATATGAAAAGTAGTTGGAGCATTAGTCAACCCAAAAGGCATGACTAAAACCTCAAAGTGTCCACAATGGCATTTGAAAGTTGTCTTCTCTATGTCCTACTCCCTAACTCTGATCTGATGATATCCGGACCTCAAATCAATTTTAGAAAAACAAGATGCACCATGCAACACATCTATCAGCTCATCAATGTGTAGAATAGGATATCTGTTTTTGATTGTCCTCCGGTTCAGCATCCGATAATTAATGCACATCCTAGGTGTACCATCCTTTTTCTTCACCAAAATAACCGATGAAGCAAAGGGGACTTACTCGGCTAATATGTCCCATAGATAACAGCTCCTGAATTGTTTTCTCACTTTCATCTTTCAGGCACTTGGGATGCCGATAAGGAGTAATCATGATGGGCTTAGTGCCCTCCTATAACTCAATGATGTGCTCTATGCCTCTATCAGGTGGCCTGCCATGTGGTAAATCACTAAACACTTTAGAATGTTTAGTTTTGAGCTCCTGTATGTCAGGGTGATAAGCTGATTTACCTGTCTCATCTAGTGTAGGTAGTAATCTACACTCTGTTGCCCACTCAACTACATCATGACTAATAAGTTGATGCATACATCTGAGTGAATCGTCCTCAAATTCTCCTCTATGATTGCCTTAAGAATATGTTTCTTTCCATTAATCTCAAACTTCATTTCCATGTCCTAAAGGCTGAGATAAAATGCCTCAATACAATGTAACCAACTCATGCCCAAAACCATATCAGTACCTCCCATATCTACAACATAAAAATCAGTCTTAAATTCATAATTGTTCAACTTCATGGAAAGCTCTGAAATCATCCTGTCACACTTAAGCGTGTAACCATCAAGAAACTTAACTTTAATACCTTCAAATTCTTCTGTCTGTAAGCCTCTCCTAGATAAAAATCGTGAATCAATTAAATTGTGGGTGGCACCTATATCCAATAGTGCAATAACACGCTGCCTTGCTAAGAGGCCCCGCATCCTGAAGGATCCCTCTTTCTGCATGTTGGAGAGGTATGCTACCTTAAGGTTGGAATCACAATCAAACTTTTCATCCTTAAGTGTCTCTTCACAACTCTTCCTCATGATCAGCTGGTTGTCCCTCAAAATCAGAACTATGTTCACCCTCATAGTACCAGTCCATAAGCCTATTCCTACCCTTAGGCTTCAAAGGACGCTCATGTTTCTCATCATATGGACCCCTACAATAAAAACATAATCTCTTTCTCCTTAAATAATTAAGTGTTTCTTGATCTAAAGGCCCAGCATAGGTTTCTTTAAATCTGATCCCTCTATTCGTTTTGGAGCTGCCTTGTTGTCATAGAAGGGATTAGATAGTTTAGGAGGGAACCTATTACGTGGAGCTGAAAATTCCAAGTCTCTTGCCTTCTTCATAGTTGCCTGCAAGGATGATATATCAAAAGACTTAACCCAACCCTTGAGAGGATCAACTAAACCCTCCACAAAGAGCATCACACGCCTCCTCTCTGAAATGTCATACACCATCACAGAAATCCGCTGAAACTCACTGATGAAGGCCTCCAAACTGCCAATCTGCCGGAGTTGTGCTAACTCACGGAAATAGGACTCTGGGTCCTTCCTGTCAAATCTCTCTACCAGTCTATCCACAAACTCCTGCTATGAAACAATTTGATCATGATGTAGAGAAACTAACCCATCGACCACCAGTCATCGGCTATGCCATCCAAATGCAACACAGCAAACCGAATAGCGTCCTCTTCAAACATAGGATGCAAAGAAAGATATGTATCGAGCTTGTGAATCCAATCTCTAGCTATAACCTTACCACTCCCATCAAAATGAGTCAAGGTTAACTTGTCGGTTGCCTGTTTCAAATCATGGTTTACATGCCTCTGCCTTCCATCAGGTCTACCTTTAGAACGCTCCCTTTTCTGGCTCATAAACCTATCAAAGTTCAAATGTTGCTTTACTTCATGTGGTAAAGCATCCCACTCGAAATGTAAAGCCAACACATCCTCTATGAAAGATACTTCCTCCTTAGCACCACCCATATCTAACTCTGGCCTCAAGAAAGTTGGATGCAAAGGCCTGTCCTGAGTGCCTGTAGGATCAGCTCTAGACATTTGTGAGCTAGCTAAGATACTGCTAGTACCTCTATCTCTATTGCGGTCTCAAGGCAAGGAAATCCTCTGAAGAGTGTCAGAAAGGTTCTGGAAGACAGTCGCCATCTAATGTTGTCAAGCTGCCAACTCTTGCTGGCTATGTGCAATATCCCTAAATACTACTCTAAGCTCTCTATCTTCTTCATTTCCTGTATTACCTAGAAATATCTCTCCCATATTTCCCTGTTCTTGTTCAACAAGTGGAGAATTTCATCCCCTGCGTGTATAATGATATCTCGGAATAAATCTGTCTCCCTGTATTAATAAACACAATTCCCTGCAAGCTGGAAGGAAACCGCTCCAATACCACTGTAACGAGCCTGACTGGCTCAATCACTGAATTCTCTGCAATTAATCTCGTCTCTAGAATTTGTAATTTTTTTGTTTGAGCTTTAAGTTGATTTAGGTGTGGTTGATGCTCTAGATGAGTCTTTGCATTTGATTTTAGTTGATTCAGGTCATTTTGATAATGTTTTGCCAAGTTGATAATTTAGAATCCAAGTCAAGAGTCTTTGAGTTGCAAAAACACAAAAAAAAGTTGCAAAAAGACAAAAGTTGCAAAATGTTGCAAAAATATTGCTCAAGCAACTTCCAAATGTTGCTCGAGAGTTTCAAGATGGAAGACAAACAATCACAAAGAGATTTCGATCGATCTGACTTCACTTATGAAGAGGATTTAAGTTGTTACTTCGAACCCAAGAGGTTAGAAGTTCTATTTTGGTGTTTTGATGCAAGATAAAGAGTTTTTATGAGCTTTATTGACTGGTACGGCCGTGTCTAGTGTTGTCATTGCAAAATAAGTTTATGTTTTGAAGCTTCTTTGTGTTAACTTAACATTTCAATTGGTTTGGGATTGATAAGTTTAGAGTAGAAGTGTTTTTGAGTTCATTTTCTGAAACCAGTCCAAAAAGAGGCCTATTAGGAGCCCGTTTCACAAATGAAGTCCTAACTTGCATTTGAACCAGTGAAATTCCTCGCCCTTCTAGAAAATGCAAGTTAGGAGGATGTATTTATGGATTCCTAAAGAACAGAGTGTGGCTCGAACGGCAGGGCATTCATGCATCAAGCCCTATGCTGAATATCTCAATGTATTCAGCCAGGAATGAATGTGATAATGTTGTTATGTTGAAGAATTTAATTGTTTGAGTGAACTGACGATGGATTTGAGTTGTTTGGAGTTAGTTGAGGAGGTCTGAATCCCTACACCCATTTCCTAGCACTTGCTTTGATATCCAAGCCTAATTTGGCCAATTAGGTCTGTGAACTTTGTAAGAGTTACGTGTTGCAGGAGTGGAGTTGGAATCCAAGGCTTTGGGGTTCATCATAACTTCCAAAAGGGTGTCTGAATCTACGCTTAGTTTTTCTAGGTGAGATCAGGAAGAAAAGTTATGTCCTAAAAAACACCTGGTTAGACCTACAAGGAATTCTAGGACAGTTATAGTTTGGCATATTGTGGAAGGTGGAGGATCAATTTGAGGGTTGATTCCCTATCCTTACATCATAAGTAAGATGTCCCAATCATTAGTTGCGTTGTGTGAAACCACTGGTGAAGGTTTCTAGATTTTGTATTAGAAAAGGGCTAGTGTCCCTAAATCATAATATTGCAGGATATGGGGTGGGGCATTGCCCACCTTGCAGGAGTTGCAGAAGCATTAAATCACCTTTGGGTGGTAGAAGACATTAAGTCCAAAAGGACCAAGGAGTCATACTTTGGCTAAGTTGCAATTGGAGTGTGACAAGAGAAAAAGACCCATCACATACCTTCTTGCAATGTGCTCTGCTTTAGGTGGTATCAGAGCTCAAAAAGCTCTTGGGAACAACAATAGCAAATCAAGTTGATGAAAAGGAAGAGGAGGAGATCCCTTTGAGGATTACAAATGTGGAGCTAGCTAAGATTGTGAGGGAACAAGCAGCTAAGAACAAGAAGATGGAAGCTGAGATTGCAAAGTTAAAAATCTCAAAGACCAGTAGACCTACTGTGGAGGGTACTGAATCAGACCAAGAGGAAGAGAGCCCTGAGATTGAAAGGGTAGGAGTATCAAAGGAACAAAGACTTCTAGATGTCTTGGAAAGAGTGGGAAGGAGAGATAACAAACCAGATTTACCAATGTTTATGGGAAAGATGGACCCTGAGGAGTGTATGGATTGGGTAGAAGCCCTGGAAAACTATTTTGAAAGTGAAGACATTCCTGCTCAATAGAGAACCAAAATTGCCAAGTCTAAGATGAAGGGAGCAGCACTAAGTTGGTGCAATTTCTTACAAAGAGAAAGAGTGCAAAAAGAGAAGGAGCCAATAACTACATGGAAGAAGATGCTCAAGGAGATCAAAAACCAATTTGTTGCAGATGATTATGAGGCAACTCTGCATAAGAAGTTACAAAATTTGAAGCAAAAAGATCTTGATGTGGGATCTTACACTAATGAATTTCACAAAATCACTATGAAAGCAAAGATCCCTGAAAATGAAAAGCAAAAGCTTGCTAGGTATTTGAATGGACTTAAATACAGTATCCAAGATGAGTTAATTTTATTTTGCCCACAGTCTGTACACCAGTGTTATCAAATGGCAATGAAGATTGGAGAAACACAGAAAAGGAGAGGGGAACAAAATAGTTTCAGAGGAATAGGTAATGGTTTCAGAGGAGGTAGAGGAAGATTTCAAGGAAGGGGGTCATCACCAAGACCACAGGGAGAATCAAATCACCAAGAGCCTGACAGAGATCAGAGTCAGAGAGGCAATTTCAGAGGGGGTAGAGGAAACAATAGAGGAAGATCAGGAGGTAGAAACACTAGTGTGTTCACTAGCAAGTGTTTCTCTTGCAACCAGATTGTTCACCAATCTTTCAGATGCCCAAGCAAGGCAAGTACAAGTTTCAACACATCGGGAGGAGATAGGAGAGTACAACTCACTCAAGATGAGGACTGTCAAAGCATGACTTCATATCATACCACTACATCCAGACCTGCAGACCCTAAACAAGGAAAGTGCATAATGTTCAATACGACACTCTTGAAGATGCCAAGTCCCAAGGAGCCCCCACAAAGGAAGAGTTTATTCAAAACTCACTACAAGGTACATAGAAAAATTTGTAAATTATTGTTGATTATAGTTCTACTGAGAATTTTGTTTCTAATGAGATGATAAGTAAACTTGGTTTAAAGAAAATACCACATCCAATCCCTTATAAAGTATCTTGGCTCAATAAGGATCAACAAACCTTGGTAGATGAACAATGTTCGGGAGAATTTCAAGTAGGAGAATACAGGGATAAAGTTTTATGTGAAGTTGTGAACATGGATGCATGTCATCTCCTTCTAGGTAAGCCATGGCAATATGATGTTGATGCCCAACATGGGGGTAAGAAAAATGTCTACACATTGACCAAAAATGGGATAAGTTACACCATGACACCTCTCCCTGATTCTGATAAGGAGAGAGCCTTAACAAACAATGTTATCTTAGTAGGAGAAAAGGAATTTTTGAAAGTCCTTAAGGAGAAAGATACCCCTTGTTTTGCTATCATAGTCAAGCCAAAGACATAACCTAAGAAGATACCAATAGGTAAAGAACCTCAGAGAAGGGTTGGTACAAAGGAAGTGCAAGATTTGTTGAACAAATACAAAGGGATAGTTGTGAACAACAATACAGACACTTTGCCACCAAACAGGGATATTAGCCACTGTATAGACCTCATATCTGGTTCTACATTGCCCAATAAGGCTGCTTACAAACTGACCCCTGAACAAAATGCAGAAGTTGCAAGACAGATTCAAGGACTATTGGAGAAAGGCTTCATTAGGAAGAGCATAAGCCCTTGTGCAGTGCCTGCAGTCCTAGCCCCTAAGAAGGAGGGTACATGGAGGTTATGTATTGACTCTAGAGTCGTCAATAAGATAACCATCAGATATAGGTTTTCTATGCCAAGGATAGAAGATCTGATGGACTGTCTAGGAGAAGTAAAATACTACTCAAAAATTGACTTAAAGAGTGGGTATCATCAAATTAGGATCGGAGAAGGGGACGAGTGGAAGACAGCTTTCAAAACCAATGAGGGATTGTTTGAGTAGGTGGTGATGCCGTTTGGTCTTTCAAATGCTCCTAGCACCTTTATGAGGTTGATGAATGAAGTCCTTAAGCCCTTTATCAATCATTTTGTTGTCATTTAATTAGATGACATAATAATCTTTCGCATGGATAAGAATGAACATCTGATACATCTAGACATGCTGATGAAAAGATTACATGAGAAGTTAAGAATCAATTTAGACAAATGTGTGTTTTTACAAGAAGAGCTGATATTTCTTGGTTCTGTCATCTCCAAGGGCAACTTGAACATGGATCCTTCCAAGGTTGAAGCCACAGTGAATTGGCCCACTCCAAAATCTTCTAGTGAGGTAAAGAGCTTTCATGGCATTGCTAGTTTTTATAGAAAGTTTGTCAAGAATTTCAGTGGGGTGAGTGCCCCAATGATAGATACCATCAAAGGGGGAAGGAAATGTAAATTTGTATGGATTGATGTTGCAGACAAGTCATTTGAATACTTGAAGACAAGAGTCTCTCAACAACCTATCTTAATACTCCCTAATTTTCACAAAGTCTTCACCATTGAATGTGATGCTAGTAAGAGAGCTATTGGGGGTGTTCTCGGTCAAGAAGGGAGACCTGTGGCATTTTTCAGTGAAAAACTTAATGAAGCAAAGCAGAAGTACTCCACATATGACTTGGAGATGTATGCCATGGTTTAGTCACTTAGGAAGTGGAGGCATTACTTATTGCCCAAGGAATTTATTGTATATACTAACAATCATGCTTTGAGTTTTCTTAACAGGTAGGAGAAGTTGAACAACAAACACCTCAAATGGATGGAGTACTTGCAAGCATTCACTTTCACCATTAAACACAAGAAAGGGGTGGCTAACAAGGTAGTTGATGCCTTGAGCAAAAGAAACTTAGCTACACAAGAAATCACTTTGGAAAGTGTAGGTATCTCTGTCCTCAAAGATATGTATCCCAATGATGGAGATTTCAAAGAAGTTCACAAAGTTTGCTTGGTACTAGGAGATAGATATCACACTGAATTTGCAAACTACATGATTCAAGGACTTTTGTTTAAAGGGAGTCAGCTTTGTATCCCTGATTGTTCCATGAGAGAGAACATTATAAAAGAGAAGCATTGTGGATGTCTAGCCATTTTGGTCTTGACAAGACACTTGAATTAGTGAGAAGATTCTACTTCTAGCCCAAGATGCAGACTGATATAAGGAGATTTGTAGAGTGTTGTTTAGTTTGTCAGAAAGCCAAAGGAACAAGTTCCAATGCAGGCTCGTACACACCATTACCAATCCCTAGTAAACCTTGGGACTCCATAAGCATGGATTTTGTGTTGGTCTTTCAAGGACCAAATCAGCTTATGACAATGTTTATGTGGTTGCGGACAGATTCTCCAAGATGGCACACTTCTTACCTTGCAAGACTACACATGATGCTTCAAGCATTGAAGGGTTATTCTTCAAAGAAAAAGTAAGACTCCATGGTTTACCTCTCACCATTGTCTCAGACAGAGATCCAAAATTCTTGCGTCATTTCTGGGGTACCCTGTGGAAGAGACTTGGAACAAACTTAGCCATGTCATCTTCTTATCATCCTCAGTCAGATGGGCAGACTGAAGTCATCAATAGATCTTTGGGAAATCTACTAAAATGTCTAACAAAGGAGTATGGGGGAGCATTTAAACAACCAGATATAAAATTAGGTCTGTGAACTTTGTAAGAGTTAGGTGCTGCAGGAGTGGAGTTGGAATCCAAGGCTTTGGGGTTCATCATAACTTCCAAAAGGGTGTCTGAATCTACCCTTAGTTTTCCTAGGTGATCCAAGGCTTTGGGGTTCATCATAACTTCCAAAAGGGTGTCTGAATCTACCCTTAGTTTTCCTAGGTGAGATCATGAAGAAAAGTTATGTCCTAAAAACCACCTGGTTAGACCTACAAGGAATTCTAGGACAGTTATAGTTTGGCATATTGTGGAAGGTGGAGGATCAGTTTGAGGGTTGATTCCCTATCCTTACATCATAAGTAAGGTGTCCCAATCATTAGTTGGGTTGTGTGAAGCCACTGGTGAAGGTTTCTAGATTTTGGCTTAGAAAAGGGCTAGTGTCCCTAAATCATAATTTTGAAGGATATTGGGTGGAGCATTGCTCACCTTGCAATAGTTGGAGAACCATTAAATCACCTTTGGGTGGTAGAAGACATTGTGTCCAAAAGGACCAAGGAGTCATACTTTGGCTAAGTTGCAATTGGATCACATACCTTCTTGCAGTGTGCTCAGCATTAAACTTCACCTTGAAGCTTTCGAATTGCCAGCTTCAAGTATATTCTTCACACAACTTAAAAGCTCCAAGCCTTAAAACATTTGAAGTTTGAATATATTAATTATTTGACTTCCCTCCAAATTAAATGCATCAAGCATATGATATAAAGATACCATTAACTAAATGATTTTACTTTATAATAAGCTCCCATTTAATAATTAATTAAGTTAAACTTAATTAATTACAATGACTCCAAGAATTAAGTTCCTGAACCAAGATCACATGCCCTACTCTGCCAAGTCAATTGCTCAGACAGCCTGCCATAAATGGAAACTGCCAAAAAAAGACTTACTATAAATAGTAAGTTCTCAACCAGAGACCCCCAAATCAATCCATTAGCACATGAGGGTCGCAGTGATGGGCTAACAATGGCATGTCCCAGACACCTGCTAAAATGGGGATATCACAGTCTGGGGGTGAATAACCTTGTCGCCATCCTTGGAGTATACCATTAGTGTAGCGGTGTCTCTGATCAGCAAACAAATCAAAGACAAGCAAAATCCTAGGAGCTGTAACAATTCCTTTTCACTATCAGAGACATAATCCATGTGAGGGATGGGGACAACTTTTGAAGAGGAGTCAACAAAGATCATACCATTCACATAGATAAACATTTACTGAATCTTAATTAATGATTAAAGAATATCGGTTAGGAGTGAAGAGTCATGGACTTGTGAATACCAAACTGTATGGTTCAATGGTCACACCCAATCGACATATATATATATATATACACACGGGGGTATACTTAAGAAGGGGGGACAACAAAGAAGAGGTAGCAAATAAGAAAGCATTAAACCAGCAGTTGACTCGTTCCATAGTCACAATAAGCAAACAAGGGAAAAATTGTCTCATCACTATTTCATATCCATTTGGGGGTCGCTCAAGTTGAGCAGTAGCCGTATTAGGTTGGATGCATAATACAAGTATTATAAATCAGAAACACCATCATATATAATCACCACTATAATCAGACATAACACATTTCACTATATGTGATATAGGAGGAAGTCACATAAATATAAGTCTCATGTCAAGACTGAAATATTATTGCTATAAACAATAGTTAGTACAACTGCCTACTCATAAAGATAAGTTAGGGCCACCCAAAACACATTAATGCTCTCAGCAATATCATTGTATATCATTACATAGTTATAATTGTTTATCATAATTGATATAACCAAGGATCAATGTACTTAGTGCAGTCACATTAATTCATTTAGGCATATGCAATTATACATATCCACAATAGCAAGTGACCTTGATTGTTATCCTTTTACACTTTCTTGCCTTCATATTATAGAACTACATAGATTCCCATACCAAAGATGGCAATTGTTAATTGGTGAAATAGCTTTATTGGATTTTCATTTTAACTATTTGACAAAGTAAAAAACTAGAAGAAGAAAATTGTTCCGCAGTCTCAACCCAACTAGAAGGAGGGAGATTACGGACTGTGTTTTCCTTATATTGGCATGTATTTTAAATATGTAGGTTCTACTTATTCTCCGTGTGTACTTTCAATTTTCTCCTCAGTTCTCTACTAGTATGAAGCATCAACATCCAGCTTCACCTTCATCTATAAAATCATTACAAGTTTTGAAAGCCCAAGCAAAGAAGGTTGTGCACCCAAACCCATTGCAGAAAAAGAGAATTTTGAACATCTTTTGACTTGTTTGTCTCTTCCTTAGAGACCAACATCAGTATTTATTAACAAAATTGATCATCTCGAATATATTTTAGAGTTGTATTTGTAATTTGTTGTAGGATCTGGTTTATTATAAGGACTAATTTTGTTGGAAGCAATCACCAAGATGCCCACCAGCTTCCATATCAGTTAAGGCTCCCTTGTTGAAATTTACCATGACACTAAGTACTCTTTCACCATTTTTATACAAGTGTTTAAAGTTACTTGCCTATTTTAATAAAAATATATTTTATATTTCAGAAATCCACCTTGTATTTGATGTGCAAATAAACCCTTAGGTATTGTGACATTGTTAAAATATATACAAGTGACTATATGACCAAACAAAATCTTATATATTGTAGCAATTTCACAATAATAATCAAGACCTATCAAAGTGAATTATTTTAATGGCATGTTCCCCCATTAGCTGCTCGGCCAACACAATTATTACAAAACATGCTTTCCAACGCTTAATAATTAATATGTAGATATTTAATTTAAAAACATATAATAATATATATATATATATATATATAATTTTAGAAAAAATTTAAAAAAAAGTTAAATTCACATTTTAATTTATGGTGCCATTTTGGGGCCCTAAAATTAAAATTGGTTGGGTGCAAAATCAGGTCAGTTTGGCACAAAAACAGAGAAATTAATTGATAAGGTTGGGACAAAAACCCTAGCGCTCTTTATTCACTTTTTTGTTCAAAGTTGCTATCTCAAACCTTACACCAATATCTAATCCAAGACAAGTCTGCATTGTAGGTAGACGTAACCTTTTGGATTGAAGCAAACTTGTATCAAGTGTGCAACACACTACTACACTAACCTGGGAATTTCCAAATTAATGGTGAATCTAAGGATAGGTGTTGGACAGATCATGTGAGTAATGGAAGGGTTCTAGGTGGTTGAAGTGTTACCAACAAAGCAGATCAACCCTTAAGTAAGTCACTTCTAGATTTGGAGACTGATGCAGTCATGGCAGGAGTTTACCCAATAGAGATGATCCAAACCATGCAACACGAGTCAACACAATAGAAACCAATAACTCAAGATCAATAAGAACCAAACAACGAACAAGAAACATGCAAAATCCCACATTCGCATTAACCACAGATTCATATATTTACATCATATTGGCCTGCAACATGCAGCTTACATACTTTCGGCATACATGCCTAATTACAACAGAAATCCAGAACTAAACCCTAGATTTAACCTTCCAAAGGTTATCCTACTCAAAGCTAACACTACCGCCTCAACAAAGATCAAATGAATCAATATATAGAGCCTTCACAACACAAATGTCAGCCAAATCAATTACATTTTCCAAGACAAAGAAAACGTAATTGAGAAATATAGGTCAGGACCCAAATCATAAGGATCTCGATGCCAAGATGTAGAAATGACGTGTGATCCAAGAGAAACGTCAGCCAAAGATTCAAGAACATCAAGATATGCGCCACAAAGATTCATAGATCGGGAAAATGCTTCGTGAGATTGGAAAACTCATCTAACCGTTAAAACTTGAAGAACACATAGAACTGACCATGAATCCAGAATATCTCCTCAGCGAAGTATCTGGTTGAGGTGCGAACCCAGACATAAGTAAAACATGATGTGCAAAACATACACTAAGGTTCGCAATAACAAATGATCCAAAGCCAAGGAACACCACCAAAACCACAGTACTGGCTAACTGAAACAAACTAAGAGTAAGAGCAAACTGAAAGGAGATAATTTGTTTGGGTGATGCAAGATTGCTAACGACCCAAGGAAGCTCCTATATCAGACACCCCTGGTGAGAAGAACATGTTGCATAAGAGGAACTTATGAACATCTCCCAGGATTCAGAACATAAATCTCATGCTCATTCTTATTCCAAATATCTTCTTTATCTGCAACTTTCTCTGCACTTATTCTGTTTCTTCTGTCCGATTCATCAGCTTACTCCGCTTTGTACTCTCTCTGTCGTGTCTCACATCTGCACAAGGTAGCAAAGGATTTTTACCACCACCTCTTTTCTTTCGCACAGCTGATTTACCTCTGCTACAAGACTCCATCTGATCAACAACCAAAGTCTTTTGTTGCTTCACTTTACCCTTCAATCGGTTCTCAAATCTGCCTCCAAGATCATTCTTCAAATCCCTATCAACCTCTATATTCTACTTCTTCGAACAATAACTCTTCACAATGCTCAAATTCATTGCACTTCTCCCCTCTTCCTCCTTCAACGGAACCAAAGTAAACTTCTACCCATTCTTCTCTATTGTGACCAAGTTACTTCTGCAATCGTGAATAGCTCCCCAAATATATTGCCAAGGATTGCCCAATAGAACACGACAAGCACTAATAGATACAATATCACACAATACCTCATCTTTGTAAGGCCCAATGTTGAAGTTTACCAAACACTGTTCTTTCACCTCCACCATGTGCTCATCTTGAAACCAACTTATCCCATAAGGATGAGGATATTTAAGCCTTTTCAAGCCAAGCTTCTACACCATCTCTTCTAATACCAGATTATCAAAAGTTCGACTATCCATAATAACCTTACAATATTTACCTCCTGATTTAAATCCAATCCTAAACAAATTACTCCTTTGTATGCGTTCAGCTTCCTTCTTACTCAAAATGACACTCCTAAGCAAAAGAGATTCTGCCATCTCAGGTTTTGCCATACTCTCCATAAGTGCATCAATGGTCTGCTCCTCAAGTGCCACAAGATTTTGTTTGCCCAAGCTTTTGCTAGATCTCTCTGAACATTGAAAATCTCTATGTCCTATGCCACCAAATTTGAAACAACTACCTTTAAATTCCCTGTTGCTACTTCCTCTCTTTTGTATCCTCTAATCAAGTTCCTCTTCAATGGTTTTTTACTATGTCTCCTCTTTACCTTATCTTTTGCCTTAAATACATACTAATAAGCATCCTCCACTGTATTAATCCTCAACATACTTAGCTCATCCTGAATATTGAATCTCAAGCCATTAATATACTTAGCCACCTTCTCCTTAAATATCTTTTGGTGTCTATATCTGATTGTCATCTTGTAAAACTTCCCAGTGTATTCCTTCACACTCGTGTCCTACTTCAAATTTTGTAACTTCTTGAATAATTCCAATTCATAATCCTCTAGAATGAGCTTAGCCTTCAATCTTGCAACCATTTGCCTCCATCTAGTGATCTTCATTTCACCATTTTCCTCTCTATCTTTTTGCAACTCTTTCCACCATAAGGCAGCATCACCCCGAGACCAACATACCTAGGGCTTCGCTGGCTTAGGAATTCAGATTTGCAATCGCAAGAACGAATCTTTCTCTAAAACCACCTAATGCAGTCATGGCAGGAGTTTCCCCAATCGAGATGGTCCAAGCCATGCAACACGAGTCAACACAACGGAAATCAATAACTCGAGATCAATAAGAACTCAACAACGAACTGGAAACATGCAAAATCCCACATTTGCATTAACCACAAATTCATATATTTACATCATTTTGGCCTGCAACATGCAACTTGCATACTTTCGGTATACATGCCTGATTACAACATAAATCTAGAACTAAACCCTAGATTTAACCTTCAAAAGGTTATCCTACTCAGAGCTAACACTACCACCTCAACAAAGATCAAATGATTCAATATATAGAGCCTTCGCAACACAAATGTCAGCCAAATCAATTACACTTTCCAAGACAAAGAAAACACAATACAAAAATATAGGTCAGGACCCAAATCATAAGGATCTCGATGCCAAGATGTTGAAATGACGCACGATCCAAGAGAGACGTCGGCCAAAGATCCAGGAACATCTTGATATGCACCACAAAGCTTCGTCGATCAGGAAAATGGTTCGCGAGATCAGAAAACTTGACTGACCATTAGAACTTGAAGAACACACAGAAATGACAATGAATCCAGAATATCTCATCAGCGAAGTATCTAATTGACGTGCGAACTCGGACACAAGTAAAACATGATGTCCAGAACATACCCTGAGGTTCGCAATAGCAAATGATCCAAAACCAAGGAACGCCACTAAAACCACAGAACTGGCTAACTGAAACAAACTAAAAACAAACTGAAAGGAAATATTTTTTTTGGGTGATGCAAGATTGCCAACGACCCAGGCATGGTGGATGTCATGTGTGTGACTCCATGTTTTTAATGGGCCTGCCCCCTCTGTACATCATGAGGAAGTGACAACTTCCAAATGACTATCACTTGTATTTGTAAGAGTTATTGAAAGGTGAGGATCTTACAATAGCTTCACCTTCTATTGTGATAGACATCTTGTGATGGCTGAAACAGATCATGATAGATGGCATCTTCTATTGTGATAGACATCTTGTGATGGCTGAAACAGATCATAATAGATGATGTGAATGTTCTTATAGTAAGTGCACATTACCTATAAACATTTGTTGAGCACTTGGTGAATATCATGAGGCTTGATATTCTGCAGACCAATGCTCTCAATATCATGAGATGATATCTTTATGAGCTCTTGAGTACTTGGTGGACATCATGAGATTTGATGTTGGTAGGCCATTACTCTGAGCACTTGGTGAATATCTTGAGAGTTAATATTATGCAGGCCAATGCTCTCGATATCATGAGATGATATCTTTATGAACTCTTGAGTACTTGGTGGACATCATGAGATTTGATGTTGGTAGGCCATTACTCTGAGCACTTGGTGAATATCTTGAGAGTTGTAATTCTGCAGGCCAATGCTCTCAATATCATGGTGAATCTTTGAGTTATGGTGAATATCATGAGATCTGATATTCTTGGTTAGAACATATCTCTGATAAAAGCATTTATGAACAGACTTTCACAATTTATGAACTTATTATGAATTACATTTTGACGGATTTTATCTTCCCTAGCTAAGAGGGAGTGTTGAAGTTTGTAGCTTCGAACAGATAAATTGAATGAGATATTAATATTATGAGAATAGATTAAATTATGCACATACGTATACATACCAATAGATATAATAATAATAAATATTATTATTATTATTTATTGATATATACATAATCAATTGTCATTATATTAATCTCATAATAATGAATAGACATGTACCATGAAGGGACATGTCTCTCCTAGCCTCATTCACAATATAAATGAAAGAGAGATTGTTGCATTTGGAAAACAAATACAACATAGAGTACTATTACATTTGCAGCTATCCTAAAACTTAACAGTTTTGAACAGTCAGATTATTTCTGCAAAATACATTAAAAAAAACTTGCACCCAGAAACTTTTGTGTAATATTGCTGCTCCATAAATCTTCAAGTCTATGGATAAGAGGATCACACAGTCTTCTTTTACTGGATGATTTATCTTTCCTTTTAACAAAATTAGGCTTCCAACTCACCCACTCATCATTTGTGAACTGGGTTATCTCTAGATGGTGCTATCAACTGCTCTATCCACACTAAGTTGGCAAATGCTACCTGTTTCATCACTTCATATTGTTTTACACAAAACTATTCAACATTTGCAAAAAATCAACAAAGCTAATTGCTGCTATTGGGGCCTACAACTTCAATCAATTATGAAACAATGGTGGTAAGAACACTCAAACTTGCAGGAGATTATTCATACTTGTGTCATCACTGCATCCAGGATTTGATATCATCACCACTGAAATTCATAAACCCCAATTCCAACTCATCTATCTATTCAATCTCCCCTAACCTTGCTCTGATACTGTATTGAAATGGTGTACACAAAGTCTGAAGTTATGCCATGACCGACAATAATGATAATATGAAAATTTATTATGCAAAATTGGAGAACTTTTAGATTGTTTTACCTAGGCTTTACAAAAGCCTTTACATAAAATAGCCACCTCAACCAACTAACAGGAAACTTCCAACACAGCCAACATTACTTATTTACTTACTAATAATTTATTACTAACTTAAAAGGAATACTATACACTTATAAAATTATTTGTTAATCTGTAATCTAATACCTATGGTGTAAAATTTCAAACAAACATATTATGTCAATAAAATCTGGATTTCACTCTACAAAATAAGTAAAATCAATGTCCACGGATGGCCAAAGTTGATCAATTGAACAGTATAGAAAATTATGTTTACCCGCTAGGGTAACCTAGTCTACTTGGAGAATACACAGAACATAGTACATATAAAGTAAATAACAAGTATTCTTATTCATTCATTCGAGAGATTACATTCCAATATTGTCCGTGCATCGATGATCCATTACCCGAAAGTAGTACAAGTATATAAAGGTCCGAAGGGACGCGACGGTTGATAACCGTGCGCAACTACCTAGCCTCCGAACATAACTAATTCCCAACCGACACATACTTATATTATACCCAACAACATCATCCCCCCAAAAAAACAAGTCGACTCCGACGACTTCACAACAAAATGGGGACAAATGTAACTACAATCAAAGAATCACAACTGAGAAGAAGGGGTCTGTGAAGGCATCCCTGAAGACGTGGAAGATGCTAACTGAGCTCGTAACGCATAGACCTGTTCCGTCCGAGCCTTCAAGTCCTGCTCTACAACCATCTGGTGCTCCAGGGCATTCTTAACCATCATGGCAGCCTCCAACAACTCTTTCTCCTTCTGATCCGCAGTCTCCCAAGCCTGGGTGACATAGGTATCCAAGGCACGTCATTCTGTAGCTGTCTCCTCTAGCTACTGCTCAAAAGAAAGTCTCTCCCTCACAATCTGTGCCTCCATAGCTAACTGCGTTGTCCTGGCTGCTTCCACCTGTGCCACCAACTCACGACGCTCTGTTGCCCAACCGGCTTGCTGTCGAGCCAACTCCTCGGTACTCTGAGCCAGGTCTCGCTCAATGGCCTCTAATCGGGTGGCCAGCTCCTCCCGAGCACTCTGCGCGGCCACTCGTGCCATCTCCCGTCCCTCTGAAACCTGCTCTGTACGCCTCAGGGCATAATAGCCCTCTCTGAAGGTCTTCTCTATCTGTCGTACTAGAGTCTCTACACGACTCTCTACCTCAAGCTCTGTAACTGCCCAAGCTGTCAACATCTCCGCTGTCTCGACTATGGGCCATCCGCCTGCCTCAAAACAGGCTGCAAAAGCTATGGGACAGCCAACCCGAACAAAAGTCAATAGCCCCTCCAAGTTGGCGGCAATACTCTCCCTAGCTTGAGACTGTGCAGAAGCCATCACATGACGGCCACGGGCTACCATATCTGCGAAGTATGCCTCAATGTCTTCCGTGGGCTCCGTCGGAGGCTGAATGAAGGATTCCCCCAATCCCTCTATGACTACAGGCCTCGTCTCCCCGAAGTGTCCAACCTCCATGCCCTCATCCAGTGCAACATGTCCCACCTCCTGGCCGACATCTTGTGCAACCTCCTCTACCAAGTGCGCTGTGTGATCAGCTGTAGGGGATGCTACTGTATCCAGATCAATCACCTCGGGAGATACCTCCCGTCTAGGAGAGAGAAGTGACGTGCCTACTGGGGCCAACAGAGCCATCTGGAATCGTTGGCTAAGCCAACTACACATGCCCTCAATGGAGGAAGGATCAACTCGAGGTGGGTCCAACAAAGCCCTGTCAATGGTCACCACGGCATTTGTCCCAACTACATCCAACTGTACTTGGCCCTCTCGTACAGGCCGATCGGACTCCTCTATCCTGTTTCCTCCCACCTCTGTCTCCCCGAAGTGTAATGCCTCCGGGACCACTGATGGGGTCATGTTGACTGGTGTCCTCAACTGACCAAAAGCGGGGTTAGTCTATGTGCCCAATGCTACGGTGGGAGTCAAATGTGCAGTCTCAGAGAGTATTGGTGGGGTAAATAGCACCGGTGTAGGCGTGTCTATGGTAACAGTCACCTCCGTGGGGTCACCCTCTTCTGTATCCTCATCCCCATCGCTCTCGGATGTTGCCTCTCGCCCGCTGTCTATGTCCTCCGATGCAAACTCTGAGACTGTTTGCCTTTGTCGCTTCTATCCTGGGAGAGCCTTCTGACCAGTCAGGACATCCAAGTGTCTCCAGCACATGATGTGAGGCTCACCTGGGGCCAAGGGCCCTGGTTTAACTTCTCTGGACAAAGTGGCCTCCGGAATCTGTCTGACTAATGCGTCCAGGAGCAACCCGATCGCATAAATGCGACATGTAGAAGGTTTTGTGCTGGAGAGTCATAAACTCATTCATGCGCTCTGATAACAATTCCGCCCAATCGTAGGTCTTGCCCCCCATCAAGTTGTTCATCAAGGATATCTGCGGAAATGAAATGTCGGAAGCCCTGCTGGAACCAAGTATGCTTTTGACCACGTCCATGAGACTACGCCAATGCCCCTCTCACAAAAGATTTCTTCACCCCTCGGCCATGTGAAGACTTCCGGATAGACTCATCTGCATCGGAGAGGTTGTTTCTGCATATCATACTTATGTAGAAATCTTTCACCTCTGCTATGAGTTTCTTGCCCTTGAGGTCGATCTTGTGCCCTCCATTCGGTAAGCCAAATACTCTTTGAAATTCTCTGGCTGTGAAGGAAATCTCAACATCGCAATCCATATAAGACACAGTGCTAGTGCGAGAGTACTGATCATATGTTTCCACCATTGCTCGCAGGGGGCCTTCGAATTCTTTGATACAAAAAATTGGCATTTGGATGACCCACTGGACCTGTGCCCTTCGAAGACTTTCCTTTACGGGATCGTTGTTCCGTGTCTCCACCCACCACCTCCGGCAGTCCAATCCGTTCAAACCCTCAAACATTATGGTTTGGGGCGTGACATAATCCCGGGAAGGTGTCGCAGCCATCGATCCTTGCCCTTTAGGTCTATTTTTCTTTTTCCCTGTCTGTGCGACCTGCAACTCGCACACCCGAAGGCAAGACCTGCGCTTTTTTTTCATGTCCATACCACTACCACTGTGTGTCAACTTCGTCCTCCAGTTGCATTTTCCGGCTGATTCCATAACGGTTTTCCTTATCTTCTATATACAAAATAAATAACTACCGCCGACAATGAACAAGTAACTACCTCCAAAACTCCTCACTGCCAGGCACTATCTTTACTACGTACGATACGGTGCTGAAAATGTCGTACGGTTTGGTAAAACCCTTCTTTTTCCTTGTTCTTTCCCTGCCTTGTCCGTATAGTTGTACGGCTCACAATACAGACTGTTCAATCAATCTTGTTTCCTTCTAATGCGTAAGCTTGCTGTATAAAACCTTCCTCTCCCTCTGAGCGTCGTACTGTGCCTTGCTGAAATTCTTTTTCTCCTGTACTGGACACTCTAGGTGACTGTACGGTCATGTGGCTGTGTAATCGCGAAAGGCTTGCTTCCAACTCGTACCCTCCTGCCATACGGCTGTTGTGTGTTGAGTTACTTGCTTGTGCTGCCCGAAAAGTAAATGCCCAGCATTTTAAGTGCTTACATAGCCGTACGGTGGTTTGTGCTAAACTGCCCGTAGTCTCTTGCCTATACCGCACGGCGCTTTTCCCACCTTCCTCACCGTACGGAATCGGTTCCAAGTGTTATGTTGGTCGTACGACTTGACAGCTTTTGATGACTTGCCTCTTCCGTTGCGCGGGCCCATACGGTCTGGCACCGTACGGTCTCATATATTGCTTCTCTCGCCTTATTCTAGGTTTGGGTGGGCCCGTACGACCTTCAACCGTACGGTGCTCCTTGTTGATCGTACGGTTCCAAACCGTACGGTGTCATTTTTTTTATTTTTTTTTTAAGTTTTTCATTACGGATTGATTGGGCCTTCTGGTGGGTCGTGGCGCCACTCGTGATACGGCTTCAGTTTGGAGCCATTTACCATGTCGGGGACTTCCTTGCCATCGAGTGTCCATAGTTTAATTGCTCCGTTGTCACCGACCTGTCGCACCCGGTACGGCCCCAACCACTTTACCTTAAACTTGTCGGGCTTAATCTCGTTCTTACCGTTATATTTCAGTACCAGTTGGCCCGAGGTGAACTGAACGCGTTTAAGATGCTTATCATGCCAAGCCTTTCGGTGCAATTGTGCTACCTCCGTGGCCCACTGTGCCATCAGGTGACGTTCATCTAACTTGTTTAAATTGTACAATCGCTCTCGGAGACTTTCCATATCCCCAAGCCTATTCTCCAGAGCTATTCGCAAACTCGGGACCATGAACTCCACAGGTACGATTGCCTCCTGTCCATACATTAATTGGAAGGGCGTTTGTCTAGTAGTAACTTTGTAATTTGTTCGATACGCCCATAACACTGATGGGAGCTTTTCTTCCCAATCCTCCTCCTCGACCCCGCAAGACTTATAGATCACGGAGACTACTATTTTATTAGTGGCTTCGGCCTGCCCGTTGGCCTGAGGGTAGTACGGGCTAGACAAGGAGTGAAATATCTTGAACTCTGTTGTCAGTAGTCGGATAACATGATTAACAAAGTGGCCCCCTCTGTCGCTAGTTAACTGCACCGGGATGTCGTAGCGTGTTATGATTTGCTCGTAGATGAACTTGGTCGAGCTCAAGGTCGAGTTATCCGGCAAGGCCCGTGCTTCCACCCACTTGGTGGCCACCACGATGTACCTGCATCTCCGATGTATTCGGTGGCCACCACGATGTACCTGCATCTCCGAGCCCTACTTACCTTCAGGGGTCCGATGAAATCTAGGCCCCAAATTTCGAAAAGTTCCTGTGCGTGGGAGGGCTGTAAAGGCGTGAAATCTCGCTTTAATGGCTTCCCCGCTCTCTAGCATGTGTCGCATCCTACCACCCTTTCTCGGGCATCGTTGTGTAGCGTGGGCCACCACAACCCTGCCAACAACACCTTTCGTGTTGTTGTGTCGGGTCCCATGTACCTGCCTGCTGGGCCTTCGTGTGCCTCCCGTAGCACACTTTGAATTTCCTCCTCTAGGACACATCTTCGGAGTACCTGGTCTGGTCCCATTTTATATAATAATCCATTTATAAGCTGGAATGTTATACTTCATAATACTAATTTCCTTCGTTCTCCTGGTGGCATTTCCCTTGGGAACTGTGACGTCGAGAGGTACTCGCCAATGCTTGTGTACCATGCTGGTAAGATTGCGATGCGGAATAGATGCGCATCCGGAAAGTCATCACTAACTCCCTCTGGTGGTTCCCCGGACTTAAGTCGAGAGATATGGTCAGCAATCACGTGGCTTTTTCCTGGTCGCACTATGATTGTGAATGTGAATTCTTGTAACAGTAACAACCATCTGCTTATTCTGCCTTGAATGATCGGCGTATTGACTAGGTACATCAGTGCTTGATGGTCCACATAAAATGTGAACGGTGTTGCGAGGAGGTAGTGTCTGAACTTCTGGACGGCATATATCATACCAAGAGCCTCCCGCTCTGTGGTGCTGTAGTTCTTTTCGGCCTTTGACAGCAATCTACTGGCAAAATAGATCGGGTGATCAAGACCATGGTCACCAACCTGGGCAAGGGTTTCTCCGATTGCAAAGTTGGAAGCATCAACGTGGACATGGAACTCCTTATCCCACTTCGGGTATACCAGAATTGGTGCCCCGACCAGCCTTGTCTTCAGCTCCAAGAAAGCAGTGTCCTATTCTGTACCCCAGACGTACGGCTCCCCTTTACGTGTCAACTTGTTGAGGGGATGTTGGCTAAATATTTTGCAAGTCACTATGACTACAACTTGCAAAATGTGTGTTTTAGGCAGCAGTGTGTGAGATTGCTCTCTCCTCTCAGCAATAGGGGAGGCTCCCTTCTTACCGAAGGTGGCTTCAAGTAAAACTGAACTATAACACAAACAGTTCACCTTGCAACAGTAATACCGGTGACTCGATGATTGACATAAGAACAATCAAACAAGGCAGCGGCTGATTTATCTAAAGACGAGGTGATACAATGAGCTCAAAGTCTCCTGTC
>MU223652.1:1111193-1139510 GCA_018584345.1 Thuja plicata
GATGAAAACTCCTTTTATAAACACACTCACATGTATTTTAAAGAAGAATTTTAAATACGTTAATTTAAAGCTTCAACTGCACATGAGATAATTTTAAGATATATATGCAGTTGCAGACCAAAAACAATGTATTTAATATAGGGAGAGACAAAGGAGTGAAGTTTTTATTTTACATATGGATATCATGCAACCACACTTCTGAATAATCAAGTTTTGAATTTTAATCAATTTAATATATAGCTATAGTATGAAAATAAAACCAAACTAAGTTTAGCTAATTTTATTAAAACATAAAAAACTATAGTCGAATCAACTCGAAATGAGTTGAAATTTGAAAATGGACTATAAAATCCACTTAATATATTAAATGTAATTCAAATTTGCGCAATTGACTTCGAAAAACCCACCTTTAAAGGATTTTCAAAGAATATGCAGTCAGCCTGAAAAACCCCACCTTTTGCATCATAACTTGAGTTGTACTACTCCGTCTGATGCCTAAGTTAGCTCGAAACGAGCGGATTTCAAAGGGCTTTCGACTCGAGGGACGGAAAGAACGCATGAGAGTATGTCATTAACAGCTTTTCGGGGATAACGAATCGCCTTTTTACATCAACTCATCAAAACGCTCAAGACCTAGAGAATACTCCTACAAATTATCAAGAAAAATTCGTAGGGTTGCCACAATTTTGTGAATTCAAAACTGAGGACAACAGGGGACACGAAACTTGTGCGAAATTTTTAATGAATCGCCTGTAATAGCCTATGTCCTAAAAAGGACTTCACCCCTGTTATGTCCGTGGGTGCCTCCAACTCCATTATTATTCGGACCTTATCCGGATCCGTCTTTAGTCCGGTCTTACAAACAATGTGGCCCAAAAGTTTCCCTTGTGAGACCATGAATCGACACTTTTTAGGGTTGAGTGCCAACCTTGCCTGACGGCACCTCTCCATGCACTCTCGCAGTGCTACCAGATGTGTGTCTTCGCCACTGAAGATGGACCAGTTATCCAAGAAGGCTCGAAAATTCCCTACAGACATCTTGTCAAAGATGTGAAGGATAATTCTTTGAAAAGTCGCAGGTGCGTTGCACAGGCCGAAGGGCATTCGATTATATGCATATACTCCATCTTCAACCACGAATGTTGTTTTCAACTTATCCTCTTCGGTAATGGAAATCTAGTTGTACCCAGAGAATCCATCCATGAAGGAGTACATTTCATGCCCCGCCACTTCTTCAAGGATTGTGTCTGTGAACGGAATGGGGAAGGGGTCCTTCACGGTGACTGCATTGAGGCATCAAAAGTCAACGCAGATCCGTATTTGGGTGGTATCTTTTTTCAGTGATATTACTATGGGGGATACCCACTCACTCATCTATACCTTGAAGATAATACCCGCTTCCATTATTTTTTGGATTTCTTCATCCACCCTCGCTGCGTAGTTCTTGTTCATTCTGTACGGCCTCTTTCGTACTGGTACAGCTCCTGGTACCAACGGGATGCGATGTACACACAGCTCGGGTGGGACCCCCTTTAGGTCCTTGTAGGTCCAAGCGAAGACATCCTTGTATTCCATGAAGATTTTAAATGTTGCGGTCTTCAGTACGGGGTCCCAGTCATCACCTACAAGAATGTTGTGCGGGTTCTCTTCATCCCCGAGGTTTACCGTCTGTAGGGGTGGTTCCTCGTATTTCATGGGTTTTTCGGTGTCAAATTGGTGGGCTGGGCTGTCGTTGACGTGGGCTTCTCCCTCTTTGTATTCCCCATATTCTGGTGGGAATACTTCTTTCTCTTCCTCCACCTGTAGCATATAGGTATGAAAGAGCTCGTAGTGCCAATGGAAGAGCCCGTTCAGTGAGCTCATTTCATCGTCGGAGCATTCTCCCAATTCTAGGACGCCTTGGTCATTCGGCTCTATTCCTCCTTCGTCTTGTTGGTCACGTTCCCCGTCTGATTCTGATTCCGAAGAGGATGCTATCTCTTCGCTCACCATTTGGGTGCGGAGGTCGATGGCGTATTTCCGCCCGCCACTTTCCATGGAGAGGGTGTTCCTCTTCCAATTATGGTTAACCTTCACCGTGACTAACCATCCTCTCCCTAAGATGGCATCGTACCCTCTTTTCTTTAGCGGAATCACCACGAAGTCCAATGTGAACGGTTGTGTTCCTACTATTACCTGTTGAGCCATGAGTGTTCCTAGAGGTTTGATCCCGTTCTGATCTACGCCCAACAGATTGAAGGTAGGGGGCCATAGGGTAGGCTTTCTGAGTTTCTTCCATGTCTCATCGGGGAGGACATTTACTCCGAAACTGCGATCCACTATGGTCTCTGTCAGTATCATCCCACGGATACCCATTTCTACGACTGTTGGGTGTCGTCCGTTATCCACTGCCAGTAACATGGGATCCATTGCTGACCCTCCAGGAATAGTTGGTTGTGCACTCTCCGCGGTCTCTGTTTGAATGGTAGTGTCAGGACGTAGGCAGAAAGTGTTTAGTACGGCTGCCCTCAATTGAGGTAGGGTTTAAAGGAGGTCTTGAAGTTTAATTGGTATCTCTATTTGTAACATTTGTCCAAGTATATTGTCTTTGGCTTCTGTCTGTCCTGAGGTGCTAGCCTGTTTACATGCGTCCTTCATGGCTTTTCCAATCTCCTCCCGAGCCTCTTGTAGTCGTTGTTTCTCTATATGAGGATGAGGGTATCGTGCCTCTTTTGTTTGGCTTCGGGTGATAGCGAGAACTCGTTCTTCCTCTATGTGCAAGTAGTTTACTCCAGGCTTCAGACAGGTGGCGTCTTCATGATCGCCCGGGCCGCACCATCGGCACAGCTTCTGGGGTGTGTCGCCTTTCTCGCAATCACGAGCAAAATGACCCCACTGGCTACATGCCCGACACTGGATTATCGGCCTTCCCTTGGGATCATATTGTATCCGGCTCCTGGTGCTATTATCATTATTACCTCTTCCTCTGCGTCGGTTGTTTCTGTACCCACCGGATGATGCATTGTTGTTCGTTTGCTATGTTGCATTGGTTGCCCCAAAGGTGGTTGGTTGTTCTTGTGGGAACAGTAGTTGTGGGCCCCTTGTCTTCATATTGTATGGGCATTCCTTGATGGAATGGCCCATGACTTGGCAAATATCACAAAATGATTTTCTCGGACACGAGCCCTTTGTGTGTCCTTTTTCCTTACACTTCGTACACCATAGTTCCCCTTCGTCACTTCGTCTTGCGGTTCCCTTCATTGACTTGAACTCTTTCATCATTCGCTCCATGTCTTTTTGTAATGCCGTGACTTTTTTCTTTGATTTACCGTCACTGTCGCTATCATCTCCTGAGGTGTCGTCCCCCTCCGACGAGATGACTCGGCTTTCTTCTTTTTCGACGTCTTCTGTTCGCTTTCCAGGTCCATTGCCCGATTGTATGCGTCGTCGTATGAAGTTGGAGGAACTATCTTCATTTACCTCCTGAGGTTTGATTGTAGCCCTTCGACAAACCATCTCTTCTTCAGGCCGTCGGCTGGCTAACTTTCCATTTTGCCCACGAGTTCTTTTAGCCGGCGGCCATAAGTCCGTACAGTCTCTTTTTTCCCTTGTTTCGTTCCATATATTTCCGAGACAATTTCGTTGTCGTCATGGAGGAGCCGAAACTCCTTTTCGAATGCTTTCTTTAACAAGTCCCACGTAGTCACTGCAGTTTTGTCTAGGTCGGAATACCAATCGATTGCTACCCCTCGGAGGGTTGCCGGAAACTGTCTCATCCATTCATCCTGGTCAGCGACTCCATTCGCGGACCATATTGTTTGACACGTGCGGCAATGCTGAAGGGGATCTTCTTTTCCATCCCCGTGGAACTTGGGTAACTTCTCCTTGTTACCAGCCATATTCGTCCTTGGTGGTGGACGGTTGGTGTGTGCTCCTTGCGTTTGGGCTCCTGAAAGCGTCCATTGTACGGCAGGCTGAACCGGTGTCTGTGGTGTTGGTTGTACGACAGGCTTAACCGGTGTTGGTTTCGGATTAACTGATGTTTCCGAACTACTCGAAGTGGTGTGGACCTCGTACCTTTCTGTCACTTCAACACTTTCTGCGGCAACTCCACCCCTACACTCCCTCCGTTCGGCTTCCTCTTCCGCCTTCCTGCGGGCTTCTGTTCTTGGGGTTAATGTTAGGGTCCCGAACAAGCTTGTTGTTTCCTTTAACAAGTCCTCGTTGTCACTGCCGCCATCCTCCTGGTTAGGTTCCTCTAGAACGTTGCCTTCACTTACCCCCTCCAGTAGTAGTCTTTCGACACGTCTCCTGAACCTCTCCCTTCGCTCGGCTTGCTGTTTCTCAAGTACTGTTTTCCTAATAGCTTGTTCTTCCTTGGGATCCTTCTCTAAATACCTATTCTTATTTAACTGATTGGGGATCAATGCTTTTTTCTTCACGTCAATAATCAACATAGAATTTCTTGAAAATAAAAGGACATTTTTATTTATTCATGCTTTATTTACAATCATTGTCATTGAAATGACTTGCATTACAATTGTTTTATTTCTCTGTGTCCTTCCCTCCCCTTCTGCTGTCCTCACATCTCAGAGTCCCCTCCGGGTGCCATCGCCTTCCTCCTGGCGACGAAGTTGTTCCTGTGCCTCATATGCGCGGAGGATTTCCTAACGACGTTCCTCTCGAGCAGTCTCCTCCCGTCGGGCACGTTGTGCAAGTGTTACTTGTGCCAACAGGCGTGGAAGGTGGTTTAGTAAGTGGTTGGCTGCGGGATTCGCCTCAATCACCGACCACACTGCACTTTGTGGAACTTCCTCTTCGTAGGCCTCCCGTCGGACGTAGGTTTCAATTGCAGCCTGGAAGAGGATCCTGAACTCGCGTGTCTGGTTGTCTTCGCCTTCATACAACTCTGTATCGTCTGCCTCGGGATTGATTTCATCCACAGATAACCCCATCGTGTCCGTACGCCATTCAGTTCTTTCTTCCCGTGTTCGTCTAGGCAGCGGCGCCAAATGTTTACCTGCTGGGGTAACCTAGTCTACTTGGAGAATACATAGAACATAGTACATATAAAGTAAATAACAAGTATTCTTATTCATTCATTCGAGAGATTACATTCCACTATTGTCCGTGCATCGATGATCCTTTACCCAAAAGTAGTACAAGTATATAAAGGTCCGAAGGGACGCGACGGTTGATAACCGTGCGCAACTCCCTAGCCTCCGGACATAACTAATTCCCAAACGACACATAGTTATATTATACCCGACAACAAATTACACCACAAAAATCAGCCATGCCGAATTGACTTCAAAGATCGAACATTAAAAAGGATATCTAAAACCAGGATCAGCATTAGACATAGGAAAAGTATTACAGTGATAATGTCAATATAGATATAATTTCAGTCGCAAATACTATTAGAAGATTCAAAAGAACATACATTTGTAATGTAAATCATTGTATTGGAGAAAAAATAGTAAAACCTGTAGAACGACTGCAGTTGAAGAAAGTGCCAGTCCATTGCCAATAACAATAGCAGCAGGACCAGGTATCCCAGAAACAAAATGAGCAACCAATCCCACAACAATTGCTGTTGCTAAAACCTGGAATTTGCAACCATACAGTTAATGTTCCATTGGTGTTATACATTCATATAACAAATAAATAGTCGTTGTATGTATTTTCTAAGTAATTCCTCCAAGTGCTATTCAAATAGAAAAAAGAATACAGAACTGTACCTGAGCAGAACCTAACCCAAAAACATACTTCTTCATTGAGCTGAGTCGCTCAACAGAAAGCTGCAAGATTCAGTAGAAAAGATCTATCTGTTTATTCACACGATTTAACACTCATTTCTAAAAACAAAACTTAATCTTTTAATAGTTACTTAATTGTACACTTATGTCTTCTTTCAATGTAAAACCCAAAAACAATTTTTTAAACAAATTTAACACACCCAAGAATGAGATAACATGCCAACAATTTGAGATATGTAACATGATTTATTTATCGTTGAAAAAAGGTGCAACAAATCCACATATGAGAAAAATATAAATAACCATGTACCTCAAGCCCAATATTGAAGAGCAGGAACACAACTCCAAACTCCGCAACAGCCTTTGTCCCATGTACATGACGAATAATTGATAGACCATATGGTCCAATTAAGATACCAGCAGCTAAATATCCAAGTACAGGGCTTCCTAGTATTTCAGGAGACTTTAAAAATCAGAAGTATACAACGTACAGATAGAGAAGAAACAAACAAGTGGGATTAAATTTTCCCAGAATTAACAAATCAACATAACAAAACATACTTAAGTTGATACACCTCCTGCCATAGCAGCAAAAATCTTTTCGGGAAAAAATTGGCAAACCAAAAGAATAAGATTTTTTTTTAAAGGGGGAAAAATTTGGATTTAAAAAAATGTATATTATTATAATTTAATCTTGTTATATTATTATATTATAATAACATAATTAAAATATTATTGTTATTATAATTAGTATTACTATATAATTATTTCTATTATAATTAGGCAACAGCCTACAACACAACGGTAAAGTTGTGAGCCTCTAATCTGGGAGGTCTTGGGTTCGAGTCTACTTACTCTTAAATAATAATAATTAAATCAACAAATAATAATATTTAAATCCCGGCTTCGGCCCATTACCCATCAAAAAAATATATATATATTTCTATTATAATTATTATTGGATTATTAAATAGTATTATAATTATATGTTGCATGGGTACTCATACCTATACCCTTGGGACACGTACCAGGTACTGGTATGCGTACCCACATACTAAGTACTCAGTGGAAAGCATCATAGCTAAGGACCTTGATTAAGATTTCTGATTTTTGTTTCAGTTTTTTGTTTTAGTATCAGCTTGCTGTTTATCAAGCTTATATGAAACTTTGATATAATGATTGTATGACATTTCAAGTTGTGTACTTAATCTTCAAACTTGATGTTTCACAGTAAACTTCATCACTGTTCTTGTTTTGAAAACTCAATGTCATTATATTTTGAGATTTTCAATAAAATATTAAATTATATATAAAAAAATTTGACGTACCCAAGGTACCCCAATCTCCTATTTTGAAAAAATAGCCGTACCCGTACCCAAAGGTAGTCTCCACACAACCTTGGTATATTATAATAGAAATACTAATATAATTGGAATAGAAATAATATAACAATAATATAATTATATTATATTATCATAAATATTATACTAGAATAATATTATTTTATTACTATATTAAAATAACAAAGATTAAAAAATCAACGAAATATCCTAGGAGAAACAGCAAGTAAAAAACATATCAAGGAAAATTTGCAACTCCACCCTATTCATATTAAATAATGTAATGTTTCTTTAATGGTCATCTTAGTTGCTTTAGTAAGTTTCTATTTCCTATTTTTGTTAACAATTGTTTCATTAAGAAACATCCTCATGTAATCTCTTATAAATCGAGACTTTTGCCTATATTGTATATACTATATATCAATTTATAATAACATGGTATAAGAGTGGGTCAATGGGGTTCTTTAGGGTTTGGCAAATTTTTAAGAAAAAAAATGAGCCTCCTTCCTGGAATTTTTGTAGAATTTTTTTTACTCAATCGTTTTTTTTCGAAGTGTTTTCTTGTTTTATACATGAGTTTTTGGCTTCAAATCGCGAGTTGATCTAAATAGCATGTTTTGAAAATTGCTTAATCTAGGGTAATCTACAGAACATTTTATTGGTTCTCTCTCTACAAGCTCACGGTTTTTTTCACTGTAAAATTGCAACTTCTTTTTTGACAATTGTGGCGCACATGTCTGAGATTTCCACGGTCTGTTCTTTGCATTTATGATCGCAAAAGGGCCGCAATTGGTTTTTCATGTGCTCGCTAAAAATTGTAGGAGTTACTTTTTCACGAGACCAGGGCTTTGTTTTCCCACACGTTGCCTCAGCATCTGCTTGCACCCTCAATTTTTGCTCACTATTTATTCTTGAACTGGTTTTTACTGAACTCATCTAAGGTTTATGGCAACCAGTGTATTCCGCACGAACCAATGTTTCTCAGCACACGATTTTCTGGTGTCATTTTTCACCGCATTCTGTCGTTTTTCCAGCTCTTTTTCTTCACTCCAACCCGCGCCTAGTTCTAAAGCACAGACAACCTACCTTGCGTCCAAGGACTTCTGAAGGGCTTTTGGTTATGTTTTGCATTTTTTTGGCAACAATTTTTTGCGAGCTCTTCTTTCGTTTCATGACGGTAATCACAGACTTGTACCTAGGGTTTTCCAGTCCCTACGTTTGAAAATATTCAGCATTTTCTTAAATCATGGGCTTTTTCCTCATTTTTGTCTTGGTGTGATGCGGTTCGTGTTTCTACAGTTCGAGGGTTCTTACATCTGGATTTTATAATAATTTCCACAAAAAACAGATGTTGAATTTGTTAAGTTTTAGGATAGCTGCAAATGTAATAGCACTCTATGTTGTATGTGTTTTCCAAATGCAGCAATCTCTCCTTCATTTATATTGAGAATGAGGATAGGAGAGACATGTCCCTTCATGGGACATGTCTCTTCATTATTATGAGATTAATATAATAACAATTGATTATGTAACAACATAAATATATATATATACACACACACACATGTAATATCTCTAAATCACTTTTCTTTTTTGATCGGTAAAATGCTGAAGCCATGGATTATATTTATATTAATAAATTAAAAATACATAGTCTTCGTTCCCTGCAGGCACTAGTAGGAAAGAACGGAGAAGAAAACCTGCAGTCTACCCCGGGACCGTAATCATGAAAAATATCCAAAAATACATAGCATTATGAAGGCATTCCTTCATTTACAAATTCTTTATGTTCAACTACTACTAAGGACATTCCTTAGTATATTCAAGTATTGCTCTTTCAATGTCCCACTCTGCCAATGGTTTACAATAGGAGCTATTATTTAGTTTCGTCATTCCTAGATGTTCATTGCTTCTATCTTCCTTCGTAATCCTCTTTGCACAAAAGTGTGAATACTTGTATCTGATCCTGCACATTACTAAACTCCAAATATTTTGTCTGCATATTATACATATCATTTTTATCTATTTTATTGTTAGAAAAGACTTTAACAGCCAAAGATGTACTTGTAATAATTGTTTAAAAGCTAATATAATACTTCAGATTTTCTGTAGCCCTTAGTTACCAATTTTCTTTAACACTCTAAGATAACAACATAGCGAGAAGATACTGAAAACCTAGGAATAAGTTTCTATATTATCGAGTTAAATTTGAATTTTATCATGCTATTTAAAATCCACTTTAAGTTTCTTACCCTTCCTAATAAACTAATACCTATTTTGTGAGAAGATATCTGTATGAACAATTAATCCACATGCATCCTAACTTAAGGTAATTTCTTGCAAAAGGTCATTACAATTTCCATCGTTGTTGCAAAGCTTCGAATTCATTCCCTTGCGAAGTAGCGAAAAAATTGCTATCTCGTGTTATCTCAAAATGTTCCCTACGACATGGCGAAATTTCGCTATTTCGCGGTCCTTTAAAAAAATACTCGCGAAATAGCGAAGAATCGCTATCTCACGACCTGAAATAAGCTTCTCGCAAAATGGCAAAAAGTTGTTATCTTGCGGCCTCCATATATGTCGCTTGCACAATAGTGAAAAATCGCTATCTCGCGACCTCCAAATATACTTCTCGCGAAATAGCAAAAAGTCGCTATCTCGCAGCCTCCATATATGTTGCACGCGCAATAGCAAAAAATCGCTATCTCGTGACCTCCAAATATGCTTCTTCGTGAAATAGCGAAAAGTCGCCGGCCTCCATATATGTTGCTCGCGCAATAGCGAAAATTCGCTATTTCGCTATCTTCGTTGTTGACTTTCGTGCAAACGCGAAATTTCGCTATTTCAGAGCTTGCTTATTTCTGATCTGCGTCGTAGCGAAAAAATGCCTTTTATACATGCTTTCAATGGGTTCACAGTGATTGTAAGGGTTATAGGATAGCTTTAAAGGAATCTAGATTAGGCATATACAATCTCATATTACCATAAGATTAATACTCATTTGTTATAGTTTTTTTTTTTTTAAATGACAAAATACTCCTTCGTTATAGTTATAGATTAAAGCTTATAGTTTTTTATTATTATTTTTTAGCCTGTGGGAAGAAGAAATTAAGAAAACCTATAAAGGTGAATGGAAAGAGATCGAGGTCTAATTGAGATATGGGACTAATCATTGAGGATGACAGCTTAAAAGAGGGAGAGAATAAGTAATCTTGGTCTTTTTCAGAATTCGGCCAAAAATGAGGAGCTTGACTTAGATTGACTACTATAAACTGTACGATATAACTTCTACTATGATTGAAGGATTAATTAACCAGCGTTATTAACTAAGATGAAGAGAGAGGATGATAAATAATCTCCATTTTGTGTGAGTGGATTTGCCTTCTTGGATTTTGAGAACTACTCTACTCATTACAATTACCAATTCCTATTTATGACTTCATGGCCAAGCTTAGATCTTACTATTGTTTATTCTAGGTGTTTTCAGCCTTGACCATTTTATAGATTTCAATGGATTGAACCCCATCAGCTCCTAAATTAGCTAAGGCGTCAGCTGCCTTGTTACCTTCCCTGTAAATAGGTTTAGCTTCATATTGCGGAATCTTTTTCAGAATCTCTATAACTTCTTCCAATTTGGAGTTTAGTTTCCAATTAGGAGTTTTCTTTGTTCGAATAGCATTGATGATGATTTAGGAATCACCTCCTATCTTGAGTTTAGTTATCCCAATTCTCTTACAGAGTGTTATACCCTCTAGAACTGCTGAACATTCTGCCATATTATTTGTCGTTGCTTCAATAGGTCTTGTACTTTTGGCTATGATCTCTCCATTCGAATCATGATTAATACAGCCAATTACAGCATTTCCAGGGTTCCCTCTTGAGGCACCATCGATGTTTTATTTGTACCATCCTTCTTTAGGAGTTTGTCATTTACAATTTTCTCTTTCCTTCCTACTGGAGGAACCGCCTTGACCATATAGAGGCGGAATGGCAAGATTCTACCATCTCTTTCTGATCTTATTATCCAAGTTTGAAAAGGAACTTTCTTGATTAATGAAATTTCGAAGTCTATTATTAATGAGCTCCACCATTATGGCTTCTATTTTGTTAATCAATGATCTAGCTTCCATTTTACGATTATCGAAGACTTCTATTTCGTTCTTTCCAAAGTTCCCATACCACTATTAAAGGGGTTGTGACCCAAATATCCTTATATAGAGTTGATTGGTTTAACATGGGCCACGCTTTTAGGGAGTCTACCATATCCAATGGCATAGCTGAACTCCATCCTAGACAATCCCTTAACCAGTCCTAACATTCTTGCGCAAGTGGAAAATTTAGTAATAAATGGTCTACAGTTTCCTCCTGCTATTCACATAAAGGACATCTAGATGGCCCTTCAAAACCTAACTTCCTAAATCTGTCAGCAGTCAATATTCTTTTTTGTAGGGCTGCCCATAGAAACATGTCTGCCTTTGGAAGACATGCCTTGTTCCAACATAAATTCAAGGGATTATCTAAAGAGTCCAAATTTTGTTCTTTGATAATAACGTGGTAGCCATTTTTGACTCTATATACTCCATTTGATCTTGTCCATATTAGTCTCTCTTCTATTTTGAAGAGAGATAGTTCTTTAGAGAATCTCTTCTAATTTATGTTTTTCCTGCAGATCCAGTTGCATGGTATTGATGTCTTTCCACAGTGCCCCATTATCTGGCAGAATATAATCTTTAACCCATTTACGCCAGGATCTAGTCATGTTATCTATTGTCATTGGAGATGGCCCCATCTTATCCATTGTAAAGTTCCTATCTCAAACTGTACCCAAAAAATGACTGCAGGTCTAATATGAGAGATCAAATTTGTCCTTGTTATTTATTTTGATCTTCTACTGTGGGGAATTCTTGTTGATAGTTTCGAGAGTTTCACAACACAATATAACCACATGAATAGCACCCACTATCTTACTTTGAAATAAGCAATCGTATTGTTTCAAATGAAATCTTAATTCAATAATTTCACCAATCGCGCCAATATACTGGTTTACTGATTTGTTTTAATACACAAAATAATCTTTAGCATAACAAAGGCATCAATATAACAATAGACTTTCACCTTAAGACATGACCAAGAAGTTCAACATTTCCATACATTATTTAAAGGTTACAAATCGGGCTACCTGGAATTGCTATGCTGGCCGCCAAGTAGGAATGGTGAGGGCAGCTGTTATAGATGGCACAGTTCTGTCCGCCAATGGAGATCAAATGCCAACTGCAGACGTTAGTCTAGAATCCTAATATTAGCTGTCCTGGCTGTGTATTTGTCGTTGTCCGGCCAACTCCAATGCTGGTTACACGTCCAGACCCACTCCACGCGCTGGAAATAGACTGCCTTCCACGCTGTTGTGTATGTTGGGTAGTCGCGCGTGGTTCTGGCTCACGGTTGACTGTTGTGGGTATTCCATATGAAGCCGCATTGCCACTGCAACTTCAACCCCACGATAGTGGACTCCACACATTAGAAGATCTGCATATTGTTGTGTGGTGGCGTTTGGTAGTAAGTTGGCTATGTCACTTATATTATCCCTACCCAGAATGCCACGGGTATGACAAGGTCCCTTCGCCTATAATGCTAAGACACCTTTGAATCCTGCCTGGGGATGACTGGATAATGCACTACCTCTAATTCTCAACTATATCTTTGGTATTATTATGAAAGCTGAGAGAAAAATCGATTTCCTTGTTTCCTGAGATTTCTGAAATTGGTGGTAGAAACTTTAAACTGAATGTCTTTCACTTACTTGATCAGCTCACTATGAAATCTAAAGTAATTTCACCTAGGATGGAATATTGGGGCTATGTCCAATTTCCACAAGAACTCTTAAGGGGCTACGTCCCCAAGAAATCAGTCACATTTAAGCAACCAGATATAAAATCTTTGATTTTATAAATTCTCATTGTGCTTTTCCCAAGGAAGATCTCCTTCCTTTATAACCTCAAAAAGAGAGCCATTACATCAACTAGACAATGTGGGATAAAAAGACACTTTCGTCTTTTAGTCACTTAAGTCACTTTATAAAATAAAGTAACTTAAAGTTATAATATTAAAGTGACTTTATAATATAACTTTATGAAATAAAGTATCCCAACTATAGAGTCTGAACTCCGATATTAAATAAATGCCCAAGTAACCATGTGACTGACTGGCATCCTATGAAAAGCGGCCATTAGACTATCCGGATGGCTAGATAGGCTAATCAGGCATAATATGCACTACTGAAGGAAAGGGGACATTACATTTTTCCCTTCCCGGGATTGCTTGCCCTGAAGCAATCTCAAAGCTGGGTGCTGCAGGATAGACTCACCCTCCCAAGTGGCATCCTCATACAGTAAGTCTTTCCACCGGATCAAATACTCTCGAACAACCCTGTTCCGCAAGTTTCTTTCCCTGACCTCAATAACCTTTGCTGGAGCCAAAGCCAGTTTACCCTCCTCATCCATTGGAGGTAAACTACTCGAAGCTACTACCTGCTGTCTGATTGCCTTCTTGAGGCAAGAGACATGGAAGACATTGTGAATCCTGCCATCTGATGGAAGCTCCAACTCATAGACCACCTCGCCAACCCTCCTCAAAATGCGATAGGGGCCATAAAATCTAGGCCTGAGCTTCTCTGATCTCTTCTTTAGCCAGCTCTGCCGGTAAGGCTGTAGGCGGAGGTAAACCATGTCCCCTCTCTCAAAACTCCGCTCTACCCTGTGACGATCAGCGTACATCTTCTATTGATTCTGTGCTCTCTGAATATTCTCCTTGAGAGAACGGAGAATGTCCTGGTGATCCTATAACCAGTCACTAGCTATCAAAGCCTTGTTGTCCTGTAAAGCCAAATCTATTAAAGATAGTGGCTCGCTGCCATAGAGTGCCCTGAATGGCGACATGACTAAGGTCATATGATAAGTGGAGTTATAACAGAACTCCCCCAAGTATAGCCAACGGAACCATGTTCTCTGTTGCCCCGATACATAGTTTCTGAGGTAGCCTTCCACCCATTTATTCACAATCTCTGTCTGCCCATCTGTATGTGGGTGGTAACTGGTACTGGGAGTCAACTCTGTGCCTGCCAACCTGAAAAGTTCCTGCCAAAAGGTGCTATAGAACTTGGTGTCCCTGTCGCTCACAATGGTCTTAGGGAGACCATGCAGTCTAAAAACCTCACGAAAGAATAACTCTGCTACCTGTGAAGTTGTCCAATCTGCCACAATGGCAAAGAAATGAGAGAACTTGGTGAGCCTCTCAATTACCACAAAAATACTGTCCCTACCCTGCACTTTCTGCAACCCAGTGATGAAGTCCATAGAAATACCCTCCCATTTCTGAGCCAAAATGGGAAGGGGCTGCAGTAAACCCGCTGGATGAGTGTGCTCTGACTTGTTCTGCTGACAAGTCTGGCACTCCCTAACATGCTGGAGGACATCGTCCTTGAGGCCCTTCCATGAGAACCTCTCCCGGATATACCTATAAGTCTTAAAGAACCCTGGATATCCTGTTGTAGGAGTGTCATGCACAACCCTCAAAATCATAGCCTTCAACTTCCAACCAGGTACGAAGTAGATCTTGTCCTTGTAGAGAATGATGTCATCAATTACCTTGTACCGGTCATCTAGAAGTTGCCCGCCCAAAATCTGACATGCTTGAGTATCCTTAGAATACTCAACCAGCAAGTGAGATTTCCAATCTGCGGAAATCTCGGATAGTACACAGCAAGTTACCTCTGAAGGTTTCCTAGAGAGTGCATCAGCTACAATGTTATTCTTGCCTTTGACATACTCAATATCAAAGTCATATGCCTATATCTTGCTGACCCACTTCTGTCGTTTCTCATTGAGCTCTTTTTGTTCCTGGAAATAACGCAAGCTGTTGTGATCCGTTTTGACAGTAAACTTGCCACCCACCAAATATTGTCTAAATTTCGCTAATGCATGCATGATGGCTAGCATCTCTTTGTCGTACGTAGAGTACAACCTCTCATTGTCCCTGAGTTTCCTGCTCTCATAAGCTATAGGGTGCCTATCCTGTATCAATACTGCACCTATCCCAGTGCCCGAAGTATCACACTCCAGAATAAAAGGACGAGAGAAGTTCGGTAGTGCTAGAACCGGCCATGTACTCATGATAGTCTTGAACCTATCGAAGACTCTGAATACCATCTGACCACCTAAAGGCCCCTTTCCGAGTGAGGTCGGTGAGGGGTGCAGCTAACTAGGAGAATCCCTTTACGAACCTCCTGTAGTAAGAACACAAACCAAGGAATCCTCTCAACTCTGAAACATTCTGCGGTGGCGGCCAATCCAGGATTGCCTAAATTTTCTCCTAATGGACCTTGACTCCATCTACCCCTATCACATGTCCCAGGTAGAGGATCTCGGTCAATCCAAACTCACACTTGGACTCTTTAACAAACAGAGACCGATTCTCCATGATGCTCAGAATCTCGTCCAAGTGTCTCAAATGCTCCTCCCATGTCCTACTGAAGACCAATATGTCATCAAAGAATACTAATACACTCTTGCGCAGCTGTTTTTTGAAGATGTGATTCATGCAAGACTGGAACATAGCCGGAGCGTTAGTGAGCCCAAATGGCATCACTAGAAACTCGTAGTGTCCGTAATGGCAGCGGAACGGTGTCTTATGCACATCCTCCTCTCGGACACGAATCAAGTGGTACCCTGATCGAAGATCTATCTTCGAGAAGTAGACTGCCCCGTGTAACTCATCTAGCAGCTCATCAATTCTGGGAATAGGGTACCTGTTCTTGATGGTTCTCTTATTCAAAGCATGGTAATCAATACACATGCGGAGAGTACCATCTTTCTTCTTCACCAATACCACTGAAGAAGCAAAGGGACTAGAGCTAGGTTTGATGTGTCCCATGTCCAAGAGTTCCTTTATCGTCTTCTCTATCTCTTCCTTGTAGTTCCAAGGATAAAGATAAGGAGTAGTAATTACGGGCGTGGCACCCTCCTCCATCTCAATGATATGCTCGAACCCTCTATCTGCAGGTGTGCCTGGGGGTATATCCTCAAAGACCCGCTTGTGCTTATCAAGCACCTGTTGAATATCAAGGTGAACTTGCTGCCCTGAATCCGGTGTGGGTTTCGTGGATACGAAGCACTGGGTTGCCCACTCCATGTCACTATGTCTCATGATGGCCTCCATCCTGTGAGTAGACACTAATCTAGGCCCGCCATATGGCATGGCCTTAAGAACCACCTGCTGACCACCCTGTACAAACTCTTAACTGTTTCAGCATGTGATTGATGGTGTACCTACCTAGGGTCTGTAGCCACTACATACCCAATATTGCATCAAGACTATCCAAATCAATAACATAAAAATCTGCCTCTAGCAGGTAATTACCAAAGTGTATTGGAAGACCCAAGATCTTCCCAGTTCAACTCAAGAGGTCCCCTCCTGCCACCTTGACCTCAAATTCCGGGATATCATCCACCTGTAGCCGTCTCTTGGAGACCATACCTGTGCTGATGAAATTGTGCATAGCACCTGTATCTAAGAGGCAAACAATCCTCTGTCCTCTAACTACTCCTTTCAAACGAAAGGGGTGACATGTAGGAATCCCAGAAAGAGATGCTAAAGTAACTGGGGGCTGCTCGTGGGGTGCTTTCTTTTTCTTTCCCTCTGATGTTGGATCAACCTGAGCCTCCTCTTCGCTGTCCTCCTCATCACTGCCCTCACCCTACTCATACTCATCCTCAGAAGCTACCTCAATGTAATGAAGTTTGCCTTTTCCAAGGCATCTGTGATCTGGAGTCCAAGGCTCCCTGCAAGTGAAACACAACTTCCGCCTCCTCAATTCATTTCTCGTCTCAACATCCAGCCTGAGAGGTGCACTCTTATTCTGAATTTTCCCTTTCTGAAATGAAGAAGACCCCTTGAAAGGTTTCTTAGGTGGCTGTAAAATGGAGGATGGTGAATCTAAATCATGAGCTAACTTAATAGCATCATCCAGGGTGTCTGGTTTGAGAACTCTAACCAGCCCTCTGTATTTATCATAAAGGCCCTCAATGAATAACATAACCTTCCTCTTCTCTGTCATGTTTGGGACCATGATGGAGATCCTCAGAAACTCAACGATGTAGTGCTCCAAGGATCCGCTCTGCTTAAGCTGAGCTAGCTCCCTGTAATAGACCTCTATATCCTTCCTATCAAAACGAGAGATCAACCTCGTGCTGAAGATCTCATAGGAGGCAATCAGTCCATGATCCTAGGTGACAAGGCCATGATGCCACCAATCATACGCGGTCCCCTCTAGATGCATAGTGGCAAATTTAATTGCCTCAGTCTCTAACATAGGTTTGAGGGTCAAGAAAGTATCGAGCTTGTGGATCCAAGCTCTAGCAGATATTCTATCGCTGCCATCGAACGTAGGAAGGGTCAATTTGTTCATGGCATGTTTCAAATCCAAGTTCGGACCCCTGGGTCTCCTCTCTGACTGGGCCCTGCCAAATTCTCTCTTTTGGGCCATATACCGAACAAAGGTCAAATCAGCTTTGACCTGGGCGGGTAACATGTCCCACTCATCGTGTATCGTCATAACATTCTCTGGAAGAATGCCTGTTGGACCTGGTTGTGCCACCTCCTCTGCAATATTCTCTGTGAATGTAGGCATGAGGGGTCTGTCTGTAGTATATGTGGGAACTCTATCAGCTCTAGGAGATCCTGCTCTACTGCTACCACCACTGTGTTGGCTAGGGGGCCTCCTGAGTGTAATTGACAACCGTTTGATAACCCCTGTAAGCTGCTGTAACACACCAGCAATATTGTCCTGCCCAACATGTATCTGCCTCATCGTCTCCTTGGCTTCTCTATCTACCTCGTCAGCCATGTTCCCACCTAGAATAGTCTGCTCTAAAACAAACTCCTCGCTATCTGGATGACTGGACTCAATGTCCACCTGTACTGAAGAATCTGTTTGTTCCTGTTCCTCCCTGTTATAACCAAATCCGAGTATCCTGTACCTGCTATGCATAACTGGTTAGCATGGCTACTGCTGTCATAACTGAAAACTAAAATGATGACCCCACTAGGATGGCACGATCAGTAGCTTTGATACCACTGTAAAGTTCCTATCTCAAACTGTACCCAAAAAAATGACTGCAGGTCTGATATGACAGATCAAATTTGTCCTTGTTATTTATTTTGATCTTCTACTGTGGGGAATTCTTGTTGATAGTTTCGAGAGTTTCACAACACAATATAACCACATGAATAGCACCCAATATCTGAGTTTCACAACACAATATAACCACATGAATAGCACCCACTATCTTACTTTGAAATAAGCAATCGTATTGTTTCAAATGAAATCTTAATTCAATAATTTCACCAATCGCGCCAATATACTGGTTTACTGATTTGTTTTAATACACAGAATAATCTATAGCATAACAAAGGCATCAATATAACAATAGACTTTCACCTTAAGACATGACCAAGAAGTTCAACGTTTCCATGCACTATTGAAAGGTTACAAATCGGCCTACCTGGAATTGCTATGTTGGCCGCCAAGTAGGAATGGTGAGGGCAGCTGTTATAGATGGCACAGTTCTGTCCGCCAATGGAGATCAAATGCCAACTACAGACGTTAGTCTGGAATCCTAATATTAGCTGTCCTGGCTGTGTATTTGTCGTTGTCCGGCCAACTCCAATGCTGGTTACACGTCCAGACCCACTCCACACGCTGGAAATAGACTGCCTTCCACGCTGTTGTGTATGCTAGGTAGTCACACGTGGTTCTGGCTCACGGTTGACTGTTGTGCGTATCCCATATGAAGCCGCGTTGCCACTGCAACTTCAACCCCACGATAGTGGATTCCACGCGATAGAAGATCTGGATATTATTGTGTGGTGGCGTTTGGTAGTAAGCTGCCTATGTCACTTATATTATCCCTGCCCAGAATGTTGCGGGTATGACAAGGTCCCTTCGCCTATAATGCTAAGACACCTTCGAATCCTGTCTGGAAATGACTGGATAATGCACTGCCTGTAATTCTCAACTATATCTTTGGTATTATTATGAAAGCTGAGAGAAAAATTGATTTCCTTGTTTCCTGGGATTTCTGAAATTGGTGGTAGAAACTTTAAACTGAATGTCTTTCACTTACTTGATCAGCTCACTATGAAATCTGAAGTAATTTCACCTAGGATGGAATATTGGGGCTACGTCCAATTTCCACAAGAACTTTTAAGGGGCTACGTCCTCAAGAAATCAGTCACATTTAAACAACCAGATATAAAATCTTTAATTTTATAAATTCTCATTGTGTTATTCCCAAGGAAGATCTCCTTCCTTTATAACCTCAAAAAGAGAGCCATTACATCAACTAGACAATGTAGGATAAAAAGACATTTTCGTCTTTTAGTCACTTAAGTCACTTTATAAAATAAAGTAACTTAAAGTTATAATATTAAAGTGACTTTATAATATAACTTTATGAAATAAAGTATCCCAATTATAGAGTCTGAACTCCGATATTAAATAAATGCCCAAGTAACCATGTGACTGACTGGCATCCTCTGAAAAGCGGCCATTAGACTATCTGGATGGCTAGATATGCTAATCAGGCATAATATGCACTACTGGAGGAAACGGGACATTACATCCATAGGAGTATGTACTCCCCAGGAGTCCTCACAGAATAGGGCATCCTCATTGTTTCCTACATCCCATGTGAGTCTCTTATTGATAATTTCTTTGTTGTCATTAATGAAGTTCCATATACAAGATCCTTTCACATGATTTCGGTATCTAAAGACATTGATGGGGTCCGCATTAGGAATATATTTATTAAGGAGCATGGAAGCCCATTTACTGTTAGGTTCCTGCACTAGTCGCCAGACTAGCTTAGCTCCAAGTGCCTTATTTTGCCACTACATATTTTTTATGCCGAGGCCACCAAGGGATGTTGGTTTACAAATATTATCCCATTTGATTAACGCTATCTTTTTGTCCTCCGAGGAGCCTTGCCAGTAGAAGTCTCTAAAGTGCTTTTGTAAACTAGATTTAATGTTACAGGGTAGAGGCAGGATAGACATTTGGTATGTTGGGATTGTTGAAGGGACAGATTTTATCATAGTTGTTCTGCCTGATTTAGAAAGCCATTTTCCTTTCCAATTTTCTTTTTTGTTCTGAATCTTGGTTACAATCGGGTCCCACACTATGGAACTGCGAACACCTTTATCAATAGTGATCCCTAGATATTTACATGGAATGTTTCCAATATTCAAGCCTAAGATATTACAAATTTGTCTTGCTTTTGCAAGAGGGGGTATTACGAAAGAAGACTTCCGATTTGTTAGGATTTCTCTTTGAGGCCTTCATATAAACTGATAATATGTCTTTAAAAGCTTTGGCTTCCATCTTAGTACTTGATCCTGGTAGTATTGTGTCATCGGCAAATTGTTGATGAGTTATGTTTGGCACATTTTTAGTTACCTTTATAACTATGATCTTTCCTTCCTAGTGTGCCTTAGATATGGATCTAGCTAATGCCTCAGCCATAATAACGATGAGGAAAGGGGAGATGGGGTCTCCTTGTCTAATACCTCTAGATATATCAAAGAAACCTCCGGGTGTTCCATTGATAAGAAGGGAGGATTTTGGTGAGGAGATGCAGTTAAAGATGAGATTTATCCATTGCTTGGAGAATCCAAAGGCATCCATACACTTACATAAAAATCTCCAATCAACTTTGTCATACGCTTTTTCTATATCTAATTTGATTAACATACAAGGTTCTTTATTACTTTGTACTGTGTGAATAATTTCTTGTGCTATTATAATTCCATCTAGGATTGATCTTTTTGGTAAAAACCTTGTTTGCTCTTCCGAGATTATATTTGGGAGGAGAATTTTCAATCTGTTAGCTAGTGATTTAGATAAAATTTTATAAATCGTATTACAGAGCACTACAGGACGGAAGTCTCCGGATTGCTCCTAAACAGCTTTTTTTGGTATAAGAGCAAGAAAGGTATTATTAATTTCTATTAACAAGGAACCAGAGTTCCCGGTAGCCTCCACGGCTTCCCAAATATCTTTTCTTAGGAAATGCCAACATTTTTGGAAGAAACCAGATTGGAAACCATCCGGTCCAGGAGATTTATCAGGGTGGAGTTGAACTTATCTACTAGATTCCCATTAGCATCTTCGATTTTGGTTATCCGATTAATATTTCTTCTATTTTTAACGTTGTTATGGAAGAATTTTGTATTGTTGTCTCCTTCGGTTAACCATATTTCCCTAGATTTTTGTTTCAAGTAAATTTCTTCTTTCAACAAAATTTCCGCATGTTTAGCCATTAATTCTTTTTCTTTGTTGTAGCTGCTTTCATTCATTCCTTTCCTTATTACTTCGTTGTTTAGTAATTCAATTTCATTTTCAATTATTAGCTTATTCTTAAAGATATCATTAAAGTTTTCACTATTCCAATTTAGAATTTTGCGTTTAAGAGATTTCAACTTTGATACAAAACAATGCATTTTAGAACCAGTTACTTGTATTTGGTTCCACCACTGTTCCAACAACTGCTTAAATTTATCATCTTGAAACCACATAAACTCAAATTTGAAAGGGCATCTTGATGGTTTAACTTCCTCTGCAATTTCTAATCTAACCGGGAAGTGATCCGACCCTGCATTTGTTAAGATTTCAGCCGTTAGGGTATAATTAAAGGTACCCATATCTCCTTTAAATAGGAATCGATCCAGCCTTTCAGCAATTTGGCTAAAACCAGTCCTTCGGTTATTCCAGGTAAATAGGCAAGTTGAGGTTGTGATATCTAGCAGATGACTTTTAATAAACCACATACTGAAATCCCTTTGGGATTGAGAAACATACTATGACCCCCCAGATTTTTCTCTACATTCCAGAATAGCATTGAAATCGCCCCCAATGATATTATAATCATTTTGGTGGTTTATTATTTGTGATTCCAGAACTTTCCATAATTTGTTTTCGTCATTGGTATGCGTAGGTCCGTAGACATTGAAAATATTAAATTTAAGAGAACTTTTAATACTTTTGACTGTTCCTAGAATCCAGTTGCTCTAATTGGCAATCTTCTCAAACTCAATTTTCCTAGGATCCCATATAATCGCAAGTCCTCCTGAAGCCCCATCTCATTGGGATCATTTCAGTCCTCCAAATACCTAACTTCTGACTAAATTTCTTACCTTCTTCCATATTTAATTTAGTTTCCTAAACCAATATTAATTCTGATTCAAATGTTTTTAAATTTCTTTTTAACAGTCTTTGTTTGTTAGGAGCATTAAGGCCCCTAACATTCCACATAGTGAGTTTCATTGCGATGTGGGAAGGAACTTCCCCTTCCCTGCATAAAGAATATCAGTGAGTTTTGTTTGATTATCAGCTTTCCCATCCTGATTTCTTAATTCGTTGGTTGATTTTCTTCCTCTTTTCTTTTATTGTATTGAGATAACTGGGCTTGTGAGACCGTCTATAGTAGATGCAATTCCCAATTGCCTATCTGAATTGGTGATGGCATTAAGACATTCTGACATTCTGATAATATATATATATATATATATTTTTTCAATAGTCTCATAGGATTTATCCGACAGAAACTACAAAACATCAACACTCCCTCTTAGCTAGGGAGGATAAATGTCAACATTTATATGACACTTGACAACATCAATCATATGATGTAAGCAATAAAATCATCATCCTCATGATGTAATCAATAGAAACATAGTCTCAAGATGTGGATTGCCTCCATCGGCGATTCTATCCACAAGCTCTTGGGTGGATTGCCTCAATCGGCGATTCTATCCACAAGTTCTATCTATTATGATTTGTTTCAACCATCACAAGATGTCTATCACAATAGAAGATCAAGTTATTGTAAGATCGTCACCTTCCAATAACTTTTAGAAATACAAGTGATAATCATTTGGAAGTCGTCACTTCCTCATGATTTACACAGGGGCAGGCCCATTAAAAACATGGAGTCACACATATGACATCCACCATGCCTCAGCGCAAAGTGTGGAAACAAGGGCTTTCACCTCAAACTTCTCTCAAAGAGAAGAACTCATTGAGAAGATATCAATTTGTTGATCTTTTTCATCCAAGATTGCTTAAGATAAACTATCAGACTCCCTCTGAATTTGATATCAATCTTCTAAACTTCTCGTCCAAAGTTACCTCTGAAGTGTCAGACTCCCTCTGAATCTGATATCAATCTTCTTTTCCTAAAAGAGCATCTCCAGAAAAGATCAAGGAAAATATCTCTTATAGTACGTATGGAATTACAAATGACAGAGAGACTACAATGAGTAGATAAATGTAATATTCAAGGATAATAGATACTTATATGCACATCAACATCCTTGACACAAGTTTCTTCAATGAAGGTCCATATACATCAAATCAGAAAACACCTTCTCGGATTATTTGAGAGACATCTCCCCTTTGAATCATCTCCCCGCTAAGGATAGTTCAAATGGGAATGTAACATTGGTTATTATTCCCCCTCACAATGTACAATTCCCACTCTTAAACCGTTGAACAATTCTCATGTCTTCTTCTGAAATGACTTGATTGCTCCAAGAGAGGTGACACTCTATAATTAATGATTTCTTTATAGAAAGAGACACCCTTCCTTGAATATGTTCTTCTTTGTTAATGCTTGATCACGATCATAACAAATTAATATATCTCTTTAATGAAAGTCGCTTTCAAGAATTTCACATAGACCCGTACACAGTCCACCATAACTTTTGAAACCCACACTTTCTCTCCAATCGCTCCAGTGGGATTCTTCAAAATTTGTTTTTCACCAACATATCCAAAATTCTGAAAAATCCAACAATGGATTTGTGAGAATAGGTCCCTATACTGAGACTGTATTTTTTGGGACAGTCACACATTCACCATTAACAAACTACTCCCTTACATTTACAGTTTTGCTCTGATACCACGTTAAGTTTTAGGATAGCTGCAAATGTAATAGCACTCTATGCTGTATCTGTTTTCCAAATGCAGCAATCTCTCTTTCATTTATTTTGGGAATGAGCATAGGAGAGACATGTCCCTTCATGGGACATGTCTATTCATTATTATAAGATTAATATAATGACAATTGATTATGTAACTACATAATTATATATATATATAGACACACACACACACGTAATATCTCTGAATCACTATTATATCAATTTCTCCTAATACTATTTTAGATATATATCTATATATATTATATCTCACATAATAATATATATATATATATATATATATATATTCAATAGTCTCATAGGATTTATCCGATAGAAGCTACAAAACATCAACAGGATTTTTTTTCAAACAAAAAATTGTTCTTCGGTTTTATAATTTTTTCCTCAAAAAAATAATATTAGGTTTTATAATTTTTTCCTCAAAAAAATTATTGTTTGGTTTTATAAGTTTTTCCACAAAAATTATTGTTCGATTTTATAATATTTTTCACAGAAAAACTGTTTTATAATTTTTCCACAAAATTATTGTTGGGTTTTATAAATTTTTTCTTAAAAAGTTACTGTTGGGTTTTATAATTTTTTCCTAAAAAATTAGTTATGGTTTTTTTTTATTTTCTCCTTAAAAATCATTTTCGGGTTTTGATCGATTTCTCCTCAAAAATTGTCTAGTTTTTTTATTTTCTCCTTAAAAATTGTATAGGTTTTCTGATTTTTTCCAAAAAAAATCATGACTAGTTGGTCTCAGGAATTTTTATTTTTTGGGCAAAAAATCATTGGAGGGTTTGTCGATTTTTTCCACAAAAATTGTGCTCTTGCAGTCAGTTTTTGGGTTGTAGTGCTCATCTCCAAAAAAAATTGACGATTTTTTGAACAAAATTGTGGTTGTTTTTTCTGAAGCAATGGAAGGTTTGACAATTTTCTCCTCAAAATCATGGTTTCAATTTCAGAAGATAAACTCAGTGACTATGTATTCACTAGAAGGGGGCAGCCTTCTATGCATTCGCGACCAAAAGACCTGCAGATTATGTCTTTTGTAGGGTAGTTAGAACGATGACCATTAAAGGAGGGTATTAAATATGTAATGTTGCTTTAGTACGTTTCTATTTCCTGTTTTTGTTATCAATTGTTTCATTTAGAAACATTGTCATGTAATCTCTTATAACAGTTCATTATTGAAGGCACTCTAGGGTGGGTGGAAAAGTTGGCTCCATCCCTTGGCTGAATCAACGATTCAAGCACTAGGAGGGATATTACACTCAAGGCCCCTCGCAAAAGCAAGCGAAAACATCGGTTCGTGTAATCGATGAAATCAAAAACAATGTCACTTAGGGTTTTTCACAAGCCAAAGACACAAAAAAGTCAAACAAAAACATTTTGAAATTGACAACTGAAGTCTGATATACAATCACTACATTTGAATTTGAATGTAGTCAAAATTCGTCAAAAAAAGGTCAAGATTGTCGGTCAACGATTTTATACAAATTTAAGAGTTCTTAAAGGAGGGAAATCAGCATTCTAAAAGTTTCGCGATTTTTGTCGATTTTTGCTTCTTTGCATGTCCCATCTCTTTTGTTGTCATTAATAACTCTTCCATAATACCAAATTCAGTTTTGAAGAACAACAAACCATCAAAAAGAAACAAATTATGGCAGATATTTTCATGACCAGAAGACCACAGCAACAATGACTAAACCCAAATCTGCCAATAGATCGGATATTCCATAGCTGACATTCTGAAAATTTTGAAATTTGGTTTATGTTTTGATCTTGAAAATAAATATCCTGTTAAAAGCTGGAAATTTAGGCACCTAAAGATAAAAGTTCTGAAACATGTGCTAAATTATTCAAATATGAAACTTGTAATTTGCTTCCAACCAAGCATCAACTATAGATAAGCTGAAATTAACTAAATTGTACTGAAATGTTGAATGCAATATCATCAACAGATCTTAACATATATATACATACATATATCATATAATCTACACACACATATATCCATACATATGTATATGTATATGTATATGTGTATGTAATTTCCAATAACAACAATACCCAAAAAGATGTAAAAAGAACTGCAAATATGCTGAACCTTCAAAGAACAAGACAAAAAATGAATAAAGCTTCCTCCACAATCTATAGCTTCAGAAATACATATACTAATACATAATGTTGCTTCAATGATTACAAAATATATGCTTCCACAATCTATAGCTTTAGAAATACAAAACATACTACAAATACCAAAACATATACTATCGCTTTAGAAATACATATACTAATACATAACGTTGCATCAATGATTACAAAATATATGCTTCCACAATCTATAGATTAGAAATACAAAACTTACCACAAATACCAAAACACGTACGTTTGTGTGTGAGATGGTCCTTGATAAATCAAAGGGTTTTTGTCCTCAAAACTCTAGGAAACCAAAGGGGTTTTGTCCTCTAATATTCAAAACTCCACAGTTTTCATCCTTCAATCTGATAGCTGAACACAATCCTCAAACTTTCATAGAAAAATTTGAATAAACTCACAAATGTCTCAAAGACTACCAAGCACCTCAATATTTAGCACCCACAAGGCACAAATTCCAATGCCCCACTTATCCTATCAAGGATACGAAATAATATTAATGAGATATCCAATACAGGCCTCACTTGTCACGAATACCACCTTGTAACTCCTTGTTAATAAGCTGTTGTAGAAATTTATAATGAAGAAGTTGCCAAGTAACCCAAAGGTTACAATAACCCACTTCTAGAATTCCTCACCCCACAAGTCATTCTTTTATTATTATTTATTTCTACTACAAATTTTCAATGTCTAAATGCCCTATTATTAATATTTTCCTATCATTATTGAGGAAAGCAAGATTGGAACTACATAAACTGAATTAATTTAAAAAGGGGCATCAAAAGTCCGCCCTTCCTAAAGTTGCTTGCCCACAAGCAACACAAATTGTTCAAGGCATCACAGGAACCTCAATTTTCACTTTAAGATCCTCAAAGATTCTAGAAAGGTCAGGCCATATTATCCAAGTAGTGACAAATACGGCTCACATGAGCAAACCTGCAATAAAGTTAATTGAGACAGCTAATAGGGATATTTGGTGGACTCTTTCTTGTGTGCATGACCTGAATAACGCACTCAAAGACATAGGAAAAGTTGAGTAGATCAGAATAACTCTTAAAGATGCTAAAGATATGCAGATGTTTATTTCCTACCACAAAGACCACAAAAGATAAGTCTATTAATGTCGACCAAAAGGCCACAAAGGATCAAAGGGATTGTCAAGTACATCAATGAGGGGCCAGCCCGCAGGGTGGACCCCAAACGGTGCCCAAAGAAGAAAGCAACAACTGAAATAAAAACAGAAAGGAACCAATGGAAAAGAGTCCATAGCAGAAGCGAGGAAAACCACCTGAACCCAATTAAGGGTTATGACAATAGAAAGACAAATGTGGCCTATCTCCAAGGCAGAGCAAAAGAGGAGGGTAAAACATGTGGTGAAAAGTCATGTTTTTTAAGGTGATGCAAAATGTATTGTATCCATCAGTACTCCAATCTTAAAACTGATCAGACATGGGGATGTCAATGCACCTAGCCTTGGAGAAGTGTATGAGTGCATTAATTCTATGCTTGACAAAATGAAGGTTGTTGTGCAACAAAAAGAGCCCACATTGCAATTTTACAATTCTACAACATATACAACCAATCATTCACAAGAGATCAGAGAACGTCAACACCCCTTTGCACATTGTTGCTGTTGTCGGGATAATATGTAATTATGTTTCGGGTGGAATTAGTTAGCGTCCGGAGGTTAGGGAGTTGCGCACGGTTGTGAACCGTCGCGTCCCTTCGGACCTTTATATACTTGTATCACCTACGGGTAAAGAATCAGGGATGTATGCACGGACAATGTTGTAATCACTTGACTGGAATGATTAATGAAAGTATTTATTATTCTATGATATATTCTGCGTTTATTATATTTCTTGTACTATGTCTATGCATTATTAAGTTACCCGTGACGGTAAACATTTGGCGCCGCTGCCTAGACGTACTCGGGAAGGAAAAAATAAAATAAATTGATGTGTTGATTATTGCCCGAAGGGAGCCAAGAATTCATGCCCAATCAACTGAACAAAAATAGAAAGAAGGAACTCGAGGAGGAACAA
>MU223652.1:1164053-1174716 GCA_018584345.1 Thuja plicata
TCCTTAATCACAATTGCAATACACAATCAATTAAATTCAAGTAAATATGAAGTAGGGTTAAGGAATTCAACACACTTTAATCAAATCAAACAACAATTAACAATCAAATCACCTTATCCTCTTTCAACACCTTATAAATTCCCAAGGACCACCCCATTTCATATCTTACATTTAGTAAATTGGCCTTTGCACTTTATTGTATCTTAAAACTCTAATATTTTAATGGCCTCCTGCTTTCTCCACTTCCTAAAGTTTTTTCCCTTTGAATTGAATTTTTCCTCACTCGTAATATTTTAATAACCCTTTTTAAATTTTTCTCACTCGCTAGCTCCCCTTCAAAAATTTTAATTTTTTTTTACACCATTATTTTTTTCTTTCCATTTTCCATCCCTTCTGATTCCCTCTTTCTTTTCCTATAAATTTCCAATGAAGTTGATTTCCCTTAACAATTATTTATATGCTCCACATTACATATTCTTCTCTTCGTATTGTCAGATACATTCATCGAGAGTTGTAGCATCAAGAAAATTACATGTTGACGAAAATACAATAGTCCTGCATTTGTCAGATAAATAGGCCACAAAAAAAATGTATTTCATCCTCCAAGCACGACTCTAACTCCAAAATTCCTTTGTCGTTGCATCCATCCAACATTGACTCTCCATCCATTCTTCACTAGAATCTAAATTTGATGAATCTGAGAAAGCTACCTCCTCGCTGACAGCTTAGTTCATTAAATCCACTACATACTTTCGACCCTTTTTATGCAGATTATATTATTTTTGAATTGTGATCGGCTTTGGCTACTACCACCCATTCTCTCCTAAATAATACATCATACGCTTTCCTCTGCAACACAATGACCACAAAACTTAGGAGGAATTGTTGGGTTCCGATCATTTCCTTTTGCACCATCAATGTCCCCAACGGCTTGATTCCATGTTGATCTAAACCTACCAAGTGAAATATTGGTGGCCAGAGAGTCGGTTTCACAAAGCACTTCCAAGTGTCTTTTGGAGTACGTTTACTCTCAAAGCTCCATCTACGATGGTATTTGTGAGGTTCTTCCCCATGATTTCCACTTGAACGACAATCAGCTGCTTCCCAATGTTCACCATCAGCAACATTGGGTCAATGACTTATTCACCCTTGGGTGGTTGCTTTACTATCATGTCTTTACTTGCATCTTCTTGTCGCCAACTTTGGTCATCACCGACCGTGTTGGTAATTGCCACTCTCAATTGCTGCATGGTTTGAAGAAGGTTTGTCAACTTGATGGGTACAATTGTCTGTCGCAATCACATACTTGCAATTTTGTTAGAGGTTTTTCGCTCCTTCGCCATCACTTGTTCTACGTCTGCTCTAGCTTCTCAAAGTCATTCCTTCTCCATATGAGGGTCTAAGTACACCGCCTTCTTCATCTATGCTCCCCCGATTACCAAAAATGCCTACAGTTGGTTTGAAGGCCTATCGTCTTGATGGGTACAGTTGTTTGTAGCACTTGTTGAACTATGTTCTTGTCTGACTCTGATTGCAATAACGTACTTACAGTTCTGTTGGAGATTCTTTATTCCTTCATCGTCACTTGTTCTAATTCTACTCTACTTCTCATTACCATTCCTTCTTCACACAAGAGTTTGGGTACACCACCTTCTTCATCTATGCTCTTGTAATTGCCAGAAATGTCTGATCTTGTTCCTCTATGTCCAACATATTAATACCCCTTTGCTTCAAGCAATTCGTGTCTTGGTGTTCACCTAGTCCACGCCATTTGCACAATAATTGTATGTTGCCTTTCTTATTGTGACAATCTCTCGCAACAAAGTCTCCCCATTTGCTACATTTTTGCAGCTGTATGATAGGACGTCCTTTGGAATCATGCTTTATTTGGATTTGCCCACCTTGTTTATATCCATAATCACCAGGGAATGCACTATGTTGCTTAATGGAATGGATTCTCCCAGTGTGAAGACTACTTGTGTACTTCTGTCTATTTGCACCACAGCTATCTTTCAACCATAACAACTTTGGTGCTAATATTTCATAGGACAACTGAACCATTGGTAGCCTTGACTGACAAGCTGTTTGGTTTGTTGGTTCTTCAGAGACTGAATTGCTCGAGACATACTAGGCAGTGCTTCCTGTCACTCTGACCTCTGCTCTCCTTGCTGCCATGCTGTTTGTCCACTCACAACCTGTCATATTTCTTATAAAGGAAAATTTGTTAGAAGTGCTCCTTTACAGTCTTGCATTGTTCCCATCCAACCAATGTAAATGTCAGTGTCATTAAAATTCATCCTTCGGACAGTTTTTTACCGAGAATTTCACTGATGCGGAGCATCCCCAACCAGGTTTTGGAGATTTTCAGGACTGTAAAAGGCATACTGCAGCCTTTGAATGATTTTGAGACTGTCTTTATAGAGATTTCATCCTTCACGTTAGGTTTTGAGACCCCGGAGGTTCATTTTTTGAATCTTTTTACATTAATTATATGTTGACTTGTACAAAGTAAATTGCAATTAAAAATTTTAAAACTATTAATATCTAGTTATCATTTATGCACTAGGCATGGTGGAAAGCAATGTAATCAGCAATATGAACATAAATGAAAAAATCTATATTTCAAAAGTCAATGGGTAAATTCTTATTTTCATTTGCTTTTTGTATCTCTAGGTTATTAAAAAGCCTTTAAATTTAATAAAAAGAAAGGTTTTCTCTCTTTTTTGTGTTTTTTAGAGAATTTTTAAAATACAATTATTTCCTGATTAAATCCCAAATTTTTAAACAAAAAATCTTTTACTTTTGGTTTCCTGATTATTTTCCCAACTAAATACCAATATTCTTTTAAATCTATCCTTTGGTCCGCCAATTTTTTCCCAAAACAATTTTCGCTGCTCTCATATAAATAACTATATCATTTTCATGGTTTCATCACAGAATCACAAGGGGCATGGTGTACAATCAAGGTAAAGTCAGTTTTCTCCCAAATTCGTTTCTGAAATTAAAGTAATTTGCATTATGTGAATTCAAATCAGCACCTACCAGGCTACCACTGTTTTATAATAACTTTTTGTAGCCTATTGTCTTACATACCTCCAGGGATTTTCTGAAATAGAGGTACAAAAATCACACTTGCTAAGAGAAGCCACAACATATCAAAGAGGGAGGTCTCCTCTTCATTTACCTGTCAATATGAATTCTTCTATTAAGTCAGTAAAGATGTTGAAAATTGAATCTGTTAATTAGTTTGATTCTTGCTTATCAATAAGCCATGTAGAATTGCACAGCAAAATCCCAAAAATGATTTTGCAATCAGTAATCAAGTTACAACCATGCAAGCAAACATGACACAAAAAAGCTTGCATTCTAATTCATGCTTATTTAGGAGCAAAAAATAATTATGAAAGAAGAATTTTCCATCTGAAAGTAACCGCTTACCAAAAAACATTGGTGCCTAAAATTTGTAAACAGGATAAAAAGAATTACAGAATATCAAATGATGGGTAGCCACGATGTACAAACCTCCTGATGTGGTAACTTTTCTATAAGGCTCTTCACTCGATTAGAAATTTTTTTGACCTCCCTTACAAAAGGCCTTGCAGTCATTGTAACCTCTTCAATGCCGCTGACAACACTTGTTGGCTGAATCACTTGCATGCCTCTCTCCATTCTGTTATTAACATAGAATGCCCTGCACGAAGATTGGATATATTAACATGTTATGTTGTAAGCAAATAAGAAATAGTAGGCATTAGAAAAAACAAAAACTAAATACAAGTCTGATCTTGGATGATAAAACCTTATAGTAGAAATAAAACAGAACTCGTGGCTTGGGACCTAAGACCCCACAAAGGTAGCTTTGAAACAAATAAGAGCATATGCTGGTTAAAAACACAATGCATGACTCTAGAACTAAGGTTGCCCAAAAAGCATCTTAAAAAAATATGGCCAGAGCGTACTATCCAAGAGAACCCATGACTTTGATCAAGTGATGATGCAGTGGTATTATATCTTGCAATACATCATTTTCACCAGTGTCAATAAGACATTTCAGAGAATACGAGGAGATACAGTGACATCCTAACTCCACTCCAATCGTGTCTCAGAACTCTAACAATGTCACCCCTACTCTATGCAATTATTCTACAGTATTCCCAGAAATTTACAAAATAAAGGAAATGAATCAACTGAAGACATAAAGACCTTTCACACAGGTATATAACTGTACTATAACTATTCTTTCAAAAGACAAATAAGTTGACAAGTGATAACAAATAGACCATCTTGAAACACATTTACCCTCTTGAATTCTGTACATAACTTTTATTTTGCATAATACAATAATGCAATTTAAAGTTTTAACATTGTGTTTTGTCTCCTTTAAATCATCCTTCTTGTATCTCACACTCTGACTGATAATCTACACTCTTATCATTTACATTATTTGTTTCCATTCGTTACATATTTGAACAAGTATGAGACTGATATTTCCCAGGGCACCATGGTCCTTAAACAGCAATATCAAAGCCTTCAATCTCTTCTGCATTCTAGCAGAATTCAGTTTTCTCTTAATCCTTCTATATCCTGTGTATGGTAAGGTCTGACTACAAGAAGCTTGGTCTCAAAACTCACAACTCTTCTTCCTACCTTCCTTCATAATCTCAAACTAGTCAAATCCAAATTAGAGAAGCTAACTTCATAAATGTTTCAAAAGATTTTAGAGAAAACTTTCCAGAGACAGAGAAATGATTTAGAGCAGCATTGTATACAGAAAAGACTGATAATCATTGCACAATTTGCCAACTTTGGCAATGCATTCAAAATCCTTGAGAGCCATCAACTCTGAGACTAAATAGACCATTTGCAGGCCAAATACCATTATAAATGTCAAGTCAAGATATTCTTATGCTTTAAGGCAGAATGGAAGCAAATCCTCTAGATAATTGCCTAATGTTACAAATAATGGTAATTGCTTAAGTTTATTCAAAGAATGAAATGCACATATATAGGCAATTACAAAGACGATGTTTCTTAAGAAACAATCGAAATTGAAGACAAAATTAGAAACTAACTAGTCAAACTAATATTACAATATTGATCATTACATAACTAGATATCCAAATACTATTCTTATACCCTCCCTTAATGATCAATCTGTCAACTACACCAAGTTGCCCCCTAAATTTTACAAATTTGTCTGGGACCAAAGACTTGGTGAGAATGTCTGCAGTCTGATCCTCAGTTGAAACATACTCCAACTATATTGATCCATCCTCTACAAGCTTACGAATGTAATGACAGTGAAGCTCAACATGCTTGGTCCGCTCATCGAAGACTGGATTCTTGGCAAGTTTGAGCATCCCACGATTATCACAAAAGAGAGGTGAATGATCTGCTTAAGGCATGTGCATATCAGAAAGCATCCATCGAAGTCAAACTACCTCACAAGCTACTTTAACAGTTCCCCGATATTCTGCTTCAGTCAAGGAAAGAGCTATGGCCTGTTGCTTCTTGCTGGTCCATGTGACTGCACTTGTTCCCAAATTGAGACATACCCAGATGTAGACTTCATGTCATCAATAGAAGCTGCCCAATCTAAATCTGTGAAACTAATGAGTATAGGATCTTTACTTCTGCCATACAGAATGCCAAAACCAAAAGTGCCCTTCACATACTTGAGCACAAGCTTTGTTGCAACCCAATGTTCAGCTCTAGGAGCTGTAATGAAGCGAGCAATGTGGCTCAAAGAAAAACTGAGGTCAGGTCTAGTGGCAATGAGATAGATGAGACTGCCCACTAGCTGCCTGAACATAAATCATCTACTATAGGGGAATCTGTTTTGGCGGACAACTTCAACCCTTTCTCCATAGGTGTGAAGACAAGTTTGCAATCTTGCATCCTAAATTTTTCTAGCAAACTCCTACCATTTTTCGACTGAGATATAAAGGTGCTATCATCTTTCTGCTAAACTTCAACACCTGAGCACTAATGCAAAAGTCTCAAATCTGCCAAGTCAAATGACTGACACTGTGTTTAATTTGTTCGATCAAAAGTGTTGAACTACCAATAATAATCAGATTGTCAACATAGATAACAAGTAGAAGAATATTATCAACAATAGTTTTGACATACAGATTGAAATAAAAAGGACTCCTTTGAAAGCTTCCATAGCATGTTCCCACTCAGGGATACCTTTAGCCTCTAAATTTGTTTGAGGCTCAAAAACAATGTGAATGTTGGCCATAAGAGCAAAGTTTATTGTAGAGTAGAAGTACCAACATCTGATTCCGAAAGAACAACTGGACCTAGATTGGCCGGAACAAGTTCATCGAGATGTAGGTTAACAGGTTCGTGAGGAAAGTTGGGTGGTGCAATATCATGCCTAGGAGAATCCACAACTTCAAAATTGGAGTCATGTGAATCCCTCCCATCAGGTGGACCTAATGGAAGACTACACCCAATCCTTAGCCTGCAAAGGCAGATCCTCAAGCTCAAAACAAGATAAGAGAGTTGAAAAGGCCCTTGTTCTTCATCAAAGACAACATCCCCACTGAATATTAGATGACTAATGTCTACATCAATCAATTGATAAGTTTGTGATTTTCACTATATCCTGTGAACATGAGCTTCTGGCTCTTGGAGTCCAATTTTGAGCAATACCATAATCGATGACTCAGCTGTTAATATGGGGCAGCAATAATACAATGAGATTAGGGAATAAGACAATACAGCGGACATTATAAATAATTATTTAATTAATGAGGTGTGATTGTCTCCTTATGGTTGAAGAGACACGACTCAACCAAACGGTAGAAGAAAGATATATAAGGCAGATGGAATCAATGAAATGGGACAAGGAAGGATTGGGGAATATAAAACAGCAAAAGAAAGTATCATAGCAAATACAGGGATACCGCTGTAGATTAGCAGCGATTCAAGAGGGAACATATTTTAATATATATATTTGTACATAGTGATTCTGGAATTCTCACTAAGTTACAAAGGTATCTCAAAACCCTACTCAATTTATAATAATCTAGAGGGAAACATTAATATGATAAATTGGGGACATTACATAATTGAACTTTAATATTTAATATTTAATATTGGCATTTAATATTTATCTTGATCAATGATGAAGTATCACACTATCAAATGATTTAATTCTATATATTTCTTGCATTTTTGTATATATAAATAATAATATTTTTTTTAAAATATATATATATATAAAAACACAACCAAAACCCTCAACAAAAATTTCACCCATCCGCGTATTGGATTCTCGTACCCACATCCACATCCACATCTACACCCAAATTGGTAACTTAGGTTAAGGCATTAAATCCATCATCTTTACAGGATGCAATTAAAAGAGCACGTGATAGGAACCTACATCAATGAAAAGTAAAACACAGTACAAGGGAATTCCACCAAGGCAAGAAAAGGATAAGAAACTATTTGTTAAAAATGTCCCACTGAAAAACAAATTGGACAGTGAAGATCGCAGTGAACTCAGGAGGAAACTATGTTTTAGCTGCATAGAACCATGGGAGCCTGGCCTCAGATTTATGGGAAAGGAAAAATTCATTATATTGAGGTGGTTTTTGATAGCAATTGAGAAAGTATTTGCTTGTGTTTTTTGATGACATTCTCATTTATAGCAGAACCTGGGAGGATCATTTGAAGCATCTTGATGAAATATTTGGTATAATGGAAGCTCAATCTTTTTATGCAAAGGCTTCCAAATGTGAATTTGGTATGGCAGAAATTTTGTATTTGGGACATATCATTAGTGCAAAGGGTGTACAAGTTCATTAAGAAAAGATACAGGCAATTTTGGATTGGCCACCACCAAAAAATCTTACAAAATTGAGAGGATTTTTCGTATTATGTAGTTATTACAGGAGGTTTGTCAAGGGTTTTCCACAACTTGGGGCTTCACTAACAAATCTTACTAAAAAGGGGCCTTCCAGATGGACCACAGAAGCACAAGTATTAATAAATTGAAAGAAGTTCTTCTCCAGTGCTTTCACTTCAAGATTTCGGTCAACCTTTTGTATTAGAGTGTGATGCTTAAGGTGAGGGAATTGGAGCAGCTCTAATGCAAAACAACATCCCATTGCTTACAAGAGCAGGAAGCTCAGATATGTTGAAAGGTTGTACTCTATTTATGACAAGGAGATGCTTGCAATGCTCTAGCGAAATTCAAGCAATACTTGATTGGTGGGAAGTTCATAGTTTCAAATGACCATAATAGTTTGAAATATTTTCTAGAGCAAAACGATCTAAAAGAGCTTCTAGAGAAATGGGTTAGCAAGATCCAGAATATGATTTCGATATAGAGTACATTAAAGGCAAAAGGAATGTAGTTGCAGATGCATTGTCCAAGAGACCTACAGTATAATCATTGTCGGTAGTGACATCTGATTGAAAGTCACTTCTTTTGGTTGAGTATTCCAAGAACTCTTTTGCTTGTGAGCTATTGGTCAGTTACAACATGACAGATATAAGGTAGCAAATGATGTCATTTACTACAAGGACGGCATTTATTTAGTCCCAGAATCAAAACTTAAAGAGAAGATTCTGAGATCAGTTCATGACATCCCCTTGGATGGACATCCAGGTTATTTTAAAACCTATCGACAGATCAAAGAAAAGTTCTCCTAGAAGGGCCTAAAAGATGATGTCCTTCGCTTTGTCAAAGAATGTACAACTTGTCAGTAGAACAAGACCGAACACACATTCCCAGCAGGGCTACTACACACATTACCTATTCCTGAGCAAAAATAAGAAAGTATTTTGAGGGATTTTATCACTGGACTGCCTAAAACTTATGGTAAGGATTGTATTTTGTAGTGGTTGATAGATTAACTAAATATGTGCATTTCTATGCTATCACCACAGAATACAAAGCATCACAAATTGCAAAACTATTCTTTAAAGAAATATTTTGTCTTCATGGATTGCTTAAGAATATAGTCTGTGACAGAGATACCAAGTCTCTTAGTCTTTGATTCAGATTGGCAGGTACAGAATTAACTCCTAGTACCAGTTACCATCCCCAGATAGATGGTCAAACGAAAATGGTAAACAAATGGATCGAAGGTTATCTGTGTAACTATGTAGCAGGCCAGCAAAAGTCTTGGATCAAATGGCTTCATTTGGAAGAGTACTATTACAATACCACATACCATATGTCAATCGGGATATCACCTTTCAGAGCATTGTATGGGTATGATGTCACTTCATTTGTGGATGTGGCTTTTGGAGACAACAAAGCACCAAAGGCCAAAGAGTGGGTACATAAGTGTCAAGAAATCCTTAAGACACTCAAAGATAATTTACAGGACACTCAGAACCAGCAAATGCATTATGCAGATAAAAAACAAGTTAAGCGCAATTTTGAAATTGGAGAATTAGTGTTTCTTTTTTTATAGCCATACCGACAATCTTCGCTTAAAAATGATGTAGAAAAACTAAAACCACACTTTTAAGGGTCGTACAAAGAAACCAAGAAGGTTCGTAAAGTGGCGTATGAATTGGCCCTACCAGAGGATAGTAGGATACATAGCATTTTTCATGTATCATGCCTTAAAAAGGCGTTGGGACAACAAATTGTTGTTTCAGCGGATCTACCCCCTCTTGATGAAGGTAACTTAGAATTTATTCCAGAAGAAGTGGTTGACATCCGACAGAGAAAATTGAGAACAAAATTATCAAGGAATATCTCATTCAATGGAAGAATTTGCCAGCTAAAGATGTGACATGGGAAAATAAATAAATTTTTGGACATCCAAATTTGAGGGACAAGCAATTCCAAGAAGGGTAGACTATAATGTCCCCCTTAAAATATCATAATTAAGAAGAAATTGAAATTAATTATTTAATATTAAGTTTTAAAAGAGTTATAAAACTAATATTAAATAATTCATATGTGACTTTAAAAAGTTAATAAAGTCACTATACACGCCAGCAAAAGCCACACTGTCGGCTATAAAGGCACCAGAATTATACATCATTCCATCTATTACACAAGCCTCCTGAAACATCAAATACAGCCTGTATGAAATTATCGGGCAAATAAACTTAATTGTCGGGAGTTACATTAGCAGGTGCAGCTGAGAAATATAGTCTAGAGCCCGTTGCCAACAGTGCGTCATTTCCTCAAGCACGGAAGCAATTCTTACTTCTACAATATAAATATGTTTCGTCTTCAGGACCATATTCCGTGAAGATCATTTTTTGTTTTTCAATAGTCGTCCTTCAACGGGAACTTAACCAACATCAATTGATTACATTACTGGCAAACTTATCTGTATGCTACAGGAATTTGCAACAAGAATTCTTTCTAATCGATACAAAGTGGAACATGTTATTACAGAGCATAACCGTTCCCAAGTACATAAACATTTCTCTGAAATCTGTATCAATCTAAATCTTGCTATAAATGTTTTAATACTCTTGAATAAAATGTTTGGAAGTCAATCTTAGGCTAGTTGTGTGAATAAAACAATACACCAATAACAACTGCAACCATTTGACAAAATTCCTAAAATCCAGTGTACCCCGGGGACACGTCTCCCCCCCCCCAAAAAATCCCCAGCGTTCCTAGAACGGGGACGCACCAGGGACGTGGGGACGGCATTCCGGCGTCCCCAAC
>MU223652.1:1178160-1189212 GCA_018584345.1 Thuja plicata
CCCCCCGTTCTGACGCCCCCCCTCCCCCCCCGTCCCCGACGGCAGTGTAACAATGCCAAAATCTGAAATTTGATAAGATTGTGTAATTAGGAGAAAGTCTTTACATTAACTTCCAATTTGAATATTCAAGAGTCCCAACAAAATCTCATTTCGAGAATAAGCCAAGCTTGAGATCCTATATCAAAACTGATTGGAAATCCTCCATTATTTCCTCTCTAGAGAAGCCTATTGGTGTGTTTGCAAATTTGAATTGAAAGCAAGGACTAAGTGTAAGAATGATGACTCCAAGTCCTACAATAATTCATAAAAATTACAATTTGAAGCCTCAAACCAAACATTTTATTCCTTCAACCTAGGAAGACACTACAAAGTTTCCCTTAGTTTAATCTACCATAGGTATGGGGAGATCTACCACAAAACTCATATACAATCGCACTAGAGTGCACAGTATGATAAGATCCTTCACTATAAACAACGATCTTTTTCACCCTAGTGTGTGACTAGATTTGTTGCTCACTTCCTTCTATTGCATATTTGATGTGCACAAAAGATTGCTCGAACAACATGTTTGTTTCATCGATTGAGAGGAGTCCATGTTTGCCAATCACATGGATGGCATAACCATTGCATGCATTAATTTTGATGTCCTTTGGATGAATTTCCATGAGGAAAAGAATTGCATTGCTTTTCCTAGGACTTGACTCTACAACTTGAAGTTTTCCTCTCTTTATCCATGGGAAGGTTGTCTCCACACGAGCAAGCCCCACTCGGCCCGGGCGAAGCCGACCTCCCCCTTGATCTGTACAGGCTACATTGAATGTCGGTAGACAATGGTGAGCAGATATATTTGAGAAGTTTATGGGTGATGACTCATTTGGCCTCTCTTCTCCAAGAAGACGGAATAATAGTAAGATTTCCTTCAAAGATATTGTTAAGGGTGCTCAGCAAGATTTGGAGAAAGCTAAATTTGTGGTTGCGAATCCTAGAATTTCAGAAGAAACCAAAAACAATGGAGGAAGGGGTATGCCCTCTTTTGTCGCTTCTCTTGTTAATGTTCCTAACTCGGATATGTCCTTAGCACTTGACTTGGAAAGGAATAGGCTTAGAGATGTAGCGGTATTCCTTGCGATTTTAGATCCTAGTAAATTGCCTTCCTTCAACTACATGAACGGGTTGTTGCAAAATGTGTGGATAAAAAAAGGGTTTCAGTTTTCCTTATGTAGATAATCTTTTTTAAAGATGCTAAATCTCAGAAGGAGGTGATTAAACAGGGATTTTGGAACATTGTCAAATTTGTTTTAGGGCCATCGGGTGGACCCCGAAGGCCATCAACGAGGAAATTGCAACAATTTGTGCCCTAGGCGATTTACCATAAAATATATACCCTGATTCTCTGGAGATTGATTCCCAAATCCCTAGAGACTATTGGGAATGTGTTGAGGATGGATGAATCTCCTATCCTCCACAGGCACATGGATGCTAGATTATTATTTGCTCTCAAACCAGGGATAGACCTCCCAAATGAAGTTAGAGTGGAGTTGGAAAATTAAGCTATTGTTTGCCTTGTAGAATTTTTAGGTGGACTCAATGTCTGCTTCTTATCTAGGAAATAAGGGCATTTAAGGAAATCATGCCCTCTATTGAGAAAGAACAAACAGACTAATAAAAACGGTTTGAAACGTAATATTGTTGCTAACCCTAACCCTAACCCTAACCTAAAGGGCAAGGGCACTTCTTTCCTAGATCGAGGGCCCAAAAGTCTAGATTTCTTCCCCCCACCTAAACCTAACCCCTAAGTTGCCCCTGCTACCTCCCCTAGATTAGTCAAGGATGCCTCCCTTATAATCAATGGTTTTGGTGATAATGCTTCTCTGATTAAGGATTTAGACAAACTCAGTGAGGTTGTTAAAATGTTGTTTACCCAAAGGGTGGCCCTTCCCCCTCTCACTTTGTTACCTTGCCTGACTTGGCTAAAGAGAATGAGCTTCAAACCAAACTCCCTAAGCACAAAACGCTTAATGCACAATGGCTCATTATTGGTCAATTTAAAAGAATGGTTGGAACCAAAAAGAGAATTGAACAATTAAAATATGGCTCTTGTAAGGATTTGGATCACTCCACTGAGCTAAGTTGTAATCAGATCCTCATGATCCCCCCTACCAGGGATGAGATCAAGAATGTGGCCAGCCAGGACCCTAATCTTCACAGTGGTCTGTCTGTAGATGGTAGAGAGCACACTTGTGTTCAGTCCATTGTTGAGGGTCTAAGCCCCAATCATATAAAGAAAGACAAGGGGGAGGATAGCAGAGTTTGTGATCCTATATCAAATTGTCTTGATGTGCCAGTTGACAGTGTTGAGGTTATTGTCTCCACTCCTCCCTCTCCTACTACTCTCAATCATGAGGCTTGAGAGGACACGAGCCTGGCTTGCCAGAACTCTAAGAATACCCCTCTAGATAGAGATCATAAGGGTACCACAATTGATTTCAACTTGGACAGTTCTCGAGATGGAAACTCAGAAGAGGATAAAACAAGGTAGGCTATCATGTCATTTAAGGGTGCTACTAATGAGGACTCAACTAATGCAACTAGAAAGGAAGGGGAGGTGAATAAATTTAAGGTTAATACAAGACGCAAGAAGCAACATAAAGACATTAAAAACAATATCACCACCCTAGGGGCTAAGCAAACCTTTGAATTCAAAAGAAAGAGGGGCAAGCCAAGAGGATCTATTTCTACTATCTAGTATGGTGAGAAGAAAAAAGGAGAAAAGAAATTCTAAAGGGTAGTTGCTGGAATGTTATAAGATAGTCAAATCCTCCATGGATACCTCCCCTTAATATATCATGGAACTGAATTGCATTTCATGGAATGTTAGGGGACTAGAATCCCCAGACAAGAAATATGTGGTTCAAAGGCCCTTAAAAATGAATAGGAATGTGGACTTTCTCTTGCTACAGGAGAATAAAGCAATTCAATTCACATTGGATATTAATCTAAAATTTACATGGAGGGATGTTGACTATTTTACTACCAATCATACTAAAGGAAAAGGTGGAGCAGCCATTATGATCAGCTATAGATTGAGGAAGTGTGTTTCCAAGTGGGGGTGCTCTCCTTGCAACAGGCTGGTTTGGGTGATCTTAAAAGATAAGGAGTTTGGAATTTGCTCAATATATGCATCCAATGATCACAGAGAAAGGACTGATTTATGGAGATGGATGGCCTAGATGGAAGACGTACCATGGTGTATAGGGGGTTACTTCAATATGGTCGAGTGCCCCTCAGATTAGATAGGTGGTAACAAGTTAGAGTGGAAAGGAGAGAAGAGATTCTTTTGGAATAGAATGCTCAACAAGTTGAAAATGTTTGACCCATTGGCAAGATGAAATATGGTATACATGGTGCAATTACTAAAAGGGGGCTAGAAGAATATATAGCAAACTAGACAGGTTTTATGCCAACAAGGAGATATTTCAGTTTTAAAAAGACAATAATGGATGCAATGTGAAGGTTATCTCGTTCTCCCTCTCTGGCCATCACCCCATCCTTTCTACTATCACCCTTTGTTCCCCCTCTCAAGTCCATAAAAGTAGAAGGGAGTCCTTTGCCCTAAACACTAGATTATTACAAAATGAGGGCTTGACACATGTTGTGTACATCATCAAGCAGTCTAATAGATGAAATGTGTCTATTGGGGGTGCTATAGAGAGGTGGTGTCAATGTGTGAAGAGCTGGAAGGTTATTTTCCAAACGGTGGGAACAAAAAAAAAGCAAAAGCCTCTAGAGCAGTTGAGACCGAGATGCATAATAGGACGGTTAAGGCAAAGGAAGTCATTCAAAATGACCCTTCTAACAGAGATGAATTATCAGACCTTAGCCAAGCGAAGGATGCCCTAAGGAAGATACAAAGTATTAGAATACAAGGACTCAAAACAAGGGCTAGAATGACCTGGCTTGAGCATGCAGACAAGGGTTCTAGGTTATTTTTTCAGATTCTAAAAAGTAAAGAAGCAAAAGAGAAGATTGACAGTATTTGAGAGGGGGGTAGAAGTATCTATGATCAATCAGAAATAATGCAAGCTTTTGTACAGTTCTACAGTAAGCTTTTCACCTCTGAAGATGATGAACAGGGTAAGAAGAGAGCCAAGGAGAGTATTAGAAGCATTATACCAAATAAAATATCTGGCAAGGACTCTGAAAAACAGAGTAAAGAAATAACTTTTGAAGAGATGAAGTATGCTATCCTTGCCCTAAAGAATGACAAGGCCCCCGGACCTGATGGACAGCCTATAGAGTTTTACAAGAAGCATGTGGAGTAGGTTGGTGAAGATCTGCTGCAAGTTTACAGAGAAGCTATTAGAGAAAGGCTCTTTAGGGGAGGAGATTAATTGTGGACTGATCAAACTTCTTCCTAAAGATGGTGACAGAACTCTCAATAAAAACTGGAGACCAATAACATTATTGAATGTATCCTACAAAGTGTTGGCAAAGATACTGACTAAGAGATTGGAGGCTCTCCTTCCTAAGATAGTTAATTCGACCCAAACGGGTTTTGTGAAAGGAAGATATATCTTGGAAAACTTACTCACATGCTGGGAGGCAATGAACTGGGCTAAGGAATCTGCACAAAATGCATCAATGCTATTGATCGACTTTGAAAAAGCCTATGATAGAATACAATGGTCTTTCATATTGATGATGATGGAAAGCTTGGGTTTTCCGAGTCAGTTTTGTCAGATGGTTAAGACCTTAATGACAGATGCTAAAGCATTTGTTGAAGTGAATGGAAACAAATCGGACAAGTTTGAACTTACCAAATCAATTAGACAGGGTTGTCCTCTAGTGCCTTCTCTCTTTGTCATTGCGGTAGATACAATGTATTACCTTATGAGGGATACCCTTCTTTCTTCTAGGGTAAAAGGTATAACCTTTCCTAATCAAGAGGAACTTTCTAATATCCAGTTTTCTGATGATACTACAATATTTCTTAAGTTGGATGAAGAAAACTTGGAGGCCCTCGTGACGAAAATGGATATTTTTGTGAAGCATCAAGCAGAAAAATATCCCTCCCTAAATCAATGATGTTAGGATGGGATAATCATCCCCCCCTATGGTTCAGTAAATATCCATCAATGTGGGGGAGGGGCAGAACATTAGGTAAGATATCTGGGAATTCCTTTTGCCGTTTCCCCAAATTTGAAAGAAATGTGGTGCTGGATTAAAGATAAGATTGACAGGAAGCTGAGTAAGAGGAATAAACAGTACCTAACTTTGGCAGGCAGGGTACAGGTTTGTCAAAAGATCCTTTCCTCTTATAACATTTACTACACTTCAGCATGGTTTTTCCACAGCTATCAGTTTAATCATTTTTAGAAGCAAATTAAAGCATTCCTTTGGTCAAATGGGAAAGGTAATAATGTGATGATCCCGAATTAGCAAGTTCTGGGAACCTGAATATGGTTAGCTCACCAGCGCGACCCTCGTGAGTTGACAGTTTGTTTTGAGGGTCTCAGCGTTCAGATTCTATTTCTGGACTTTCTATTTTTAGACTTATTATTTATAATAAGTCAGTGGGAGGCCAATTACTATTTCTGGCAGGGCAGTTGACGACCTGGTTGATTAGCTATTCTTACAGGGGATGCAGAAATCGTCATCAGAAGTATTATTAATATTAATTAATGACAATATGTTATTAATTAATAAAGTGACTATAGTATTATAATAATAATAACTTATTGTTATAATATTTTAGAAGTTGACGTTTGAAGACTGGTTAACTGGAATTGGTTTTTAGAAATTCTTGCATTCAAGGAGTTATATATTCGGGCTTATTTGAGAAGTTGATCATCGATTATATTTTATAAAAACCTTGCTCTCGAGAATTGTTCTCATCTTTCTGAGCCCTTGCTGATTTAAAAGGGTCAAATTAATTCCGGAAGACTAATTCTTCCTTGAATTGATAATCAATTGGTTGCTGGCTTATAATCAATTGAATTTACTCCTGACTGTTCAACTGTAGCTGGAAATGAATTTCAGAATTAATGCAAGCACACTGAGGGTGCGATTTTATGCTAGAATTGTGCAAATTGGTCTCTCAGTCAATTTGCCGTGAGGAATTATTAAGAGTGACTGCTGGGGTCACATTGTTAGCAGGAGGTGTCGTTATTTACAGACCTCCCCTTGCTGTAGTCTGCTCGCGAGCTGTTGTGCAGGCCGCGCGTGAAGAAGACAGCGGCATCTGGGTGTGTGAAGTAGCACGCTGTGGGTGCTAGGCAAGCCGTGGCATTAGATAGAAGCCACGCGAGTACTGTTGTGGCCGTGGGGACATAAGGGGAAGCCACGTGAGGGCTGTTGCGAGCCATGGAGGAATAAGGGAGCCGTGTGGAGTAGTGCAAACCCGCAGGTGATTGAAATAAGGGCCGCGTGAAGATTGCAGGCCATAGGTATATGAGAAGAGGACGCGTTAGCTGTTGCCAACAGCTATACAAGTCAGTACACAGCCATCACATCATTGCGTGGAAACAGAGATAGCTGCCATTCAAAGAACACCTACGTGCAACCAATACCAGGTTCTTCTATTTACTGTTTTATTTTGGCATTATAAAATAAGGAATGTGGTTGCACATTTGTCCAGACTGCTTCATTATTGAATTAAAAACGAACTGATTGTATGAATGGACATTTTTCCCTTGAGTTGATAAATAAAAGAAAGAAGTTCTACTTGTTAAATTGTTATTTGAAGTTAAAATTCAATAGAGCCAACTCAGGCTCTTTACAAATAAAAAGAAGCATGCGGTGAGGTGGGATCGGTGCACTAAGAGCAAATGTAAAGGAGGACTTGGTTTGAAAGACCTAAGCATACAACTTCCCTGGCAGCTAAATGGATTTTCAGATCATTAGAAGGAGAGGAACCTTGGAAAGTCCTACTTAGATATAACATCTCTAGGTCTGTACCAAAACAAAGCCCAAATTGAAGGGGACTTCCACTAAGTGATCTGGTTACAGGGCTATTCCCTGTCAAGCCAGCTGGGTCTATTGTTTTCAAGTCTATTTGGAAAGCATGGGATAGTGTCAGGCATTGTCTTACTCGTAACAACATTATGAAGAATGGAAATGAGATATGGGGGGATAGGTCCGTTTGGTGGTATCTCTCACAAAATGGTAAGCCTTTGGCATTAATACAGGGATGCTCTGCCAAGTGCTGGGCTGACAAAGGTATTAAGAGGTTTGGAGACATAATAAAAGAAGGGCAGCTGTTAACATGGAATGAAACCTGTACTAATTGTGGCATCCCACAATCTCACTGGAGAATGTATTTTGTGCTTAGGAAGCCATGTGTCTCTCTCTCTCCCTCCCCAAAACTTGTGCCTTTAATGAAGACAGCTTAACCCACTTCAAATGGACTGGTGGTGCCCCTATTCATTGTATCAAAGCTAAATTTATCTATTCCCAGAGCGCAGACAGTGATGAAATCCTCTCTTATCTTAATAACTGTTGAAATATACATCTTGATGCCTCTTCCTGGCAAAATGTCATTAATTGTTTGTGCGGCAGCCCAGTGGAGCCTAAAAGGAAGTGCTTCTTGTGGAAACTTCTCTTGCTCAAGCTTCCTGTTCTTAAATCAGACGGAGATTTTAATGTTTGTTCCTTCTGCAGATTGCCAGAAACTGTTAAACGTATTTTCTTTGACTGTATGTTTGCTAAGGAGATATGGAATATTTTTGGTATAAAAATTGAAGGCAATATCAGTAGATGGGAAGTAGTAGTTGGTTATGTCTATAATCTCAGGAAAGAGTCTAATATCTTTTGGTCTATCCTTTCCTTGGAAGTGCTATGGGCAAACTGGAAATTAGGAATGATAATATTTTTGGTGGCAGATCTAGACAGCTTACTGAGTCTCTCAGGAGACTCATAACATACAATGTTGTTTTGCAGGTGACTGTTACTATGAGAATGGCTAAGGATAAGTTTGAAAAGTTGTTACACGATGGAACCACAAGAATTTTTATTTGGGAGATCTCTAATGGATATATATGGACTAGGAGCACTGAGGGAAAACTCCATTTGAGATAGGCCTTAATAACTTCATGGCTGATCTAGAAAAGGAAACGAGAGAGGGTTTGTCAAAAGGAGAGAGCTCAGTCACCAAGGCAGAGATGGTGACTCCTCTAGCTGTTGCAGAGCCCGCGCTCCCTGTTGCAGAGGAAGTTATACTCCCAGCCATTTGGGACAAGATTCAAAAATGGAAGGAGGGGCCTATGGGCTGGACTGCCTGGTTTCAAAACACAAAGGAAGACTAATGCAGGGCTGTTTATATTTTCTTATTTGATCAAGACTCCTGTACTAATTCTCCAATTTTGTAGAGCCTGGAACAGTATAAAGATATTATACTTGATCTTGTATTTACTGGAACAGTATAAAGATATGTACTAGGATCTGAGATACTGCTGTAAGTATATAGCTCGTCTGTCTTAGTCGGATACTGTGTCATTCCTGGACATAAACTGAGTATTACCAGTGATTATGTACTGTTTTTTTGCTTTATATTAAATAGAAAAAAAAAATCCATGAGAAAAAGCAACTTTTGGTGAATTGTTTTTGGACAATTATCCATAAAAAACTTCCACGTACACTCGTATCAATTGAGCTATTACTAAAGATACTTGTAAATAAACTTCTTAAGTTTTATGGGTTGATGGATTTTAGAATGCCTTTGAATTGTTCCTACATGCTTGTTGTAGAGGTCATGGACTATTGGTATATCAAAGCTCCTTATATTTGTCAGCACAAGGGTATCAAAACCTATAATGGATTGGCTCCAAACTACCCACTAACTTTTAGATATTGTTATACGTACAATTGGAATATAACATACATGCCCCTTTGTCTTGAGAGTGTCTTCAAAGTTAATTTCTAAATTTTCAAAATCAGATAATTGGAGTAAGACGTGTCCTTTTGTCTTGGGAATATCTTTAGACTTACTTCTATATTTTCAATTTTAGACAACTATCCTTCGTGGGTCCTAGTAGGTGTTGATGTTATTGGTATCTTGAGACCAGTTTGCTCCTCCAAATTATTGGCATCTCTATCGACCTTCCTGTGGCATAATGGTACTTCTTAGATGCCCCTACTCACTTTTATCCATCCAAGGGCATCATCAACCAGGTTGTCAAGGGATATATACACTAATGATAAAAGTTACAACAAGGTCACCCACTTGCTTTCTATGTTGGAAATTTCTTACAAATTATAGATGGTGTCATCATTCGGTCTAACAATTTTCCAAGTCATTGATCCATTGGCTTAGGGATTTTACATAGTTGAGGGTATGATCTCACAATTTACAATTTGAGAACAACCATCATACACTATTTAGCGATATGATTTATTTACCCCTCTAAGAGGTAGAGATTGGGGAGAAATTTGTGTTCACATCCTATGACCTATATATTATGAGATCCAGAAAAAAAACAATATTTGTGAAGAAGCTTTGGTGATTATCCATACAATTTCTTCCTATATTGAGATCAAAATGCTTAGACCTTTTTCAAAGAACCCTCAGGTTGTCACGTCAATCACTTCATTTCTTGTTGGATACATTCTAATCATAGCCAAATAAAACAAATCGTCAAGATGGCATTCCTGTTCACATATTTCTATTAGAGTCTCCAATCACCCTAACCTCAATCAAGGTGAAGTGATTTCACTTTGTATCAATGCAGATGGGCTTCTCCTTGACCATGTTTTAGGGCAAAAAAGCAGGCACACATTACTAGATTTTTTCCTACCACTAGAGATCCATCAGCCCATAGATGTTACGAGATGTTCTAGGAGGAGTGCCTGATATCTTCCTAGGAATTCTCAATCCAAACCTCATCGCCCCTACACATTTATCCTGAGCATCAGTTGCTGCATTGTACTTAACTTTTGTGATTTGAGAATTAACTGTTGTAGATTCACCCCGTGTCATGTTTGTATTTCATTTGTGCTTGGTGAATATTTCCTTTTTTTAAATCTAAAATCCTTTTACATTATACTTCTCTGTTAAAACTGAGCGTGCTAAGACCCATTGATCTAATTTGATCATTTATGAGCACTAATATAATTCCTTTCCTTTTCCCTATTAAGGATCTAAGTGGATGAGCTTGAGAACCTTCATGATGAGGATAGGAGTACCTTTAACCTATTCATTAGTGTGTCATTTTTTGCAACTGATGTGGTCATTAATTAGTGGCTAACAATTCTCAAACTGTAAAAATAGTCTTCAATACTCCTAGAGACAGTCTTTCCAGATTTCAGTTCTAGATAAGTGTGCTAGTGAACACCACAACAACGTGAGCATTCCTTGAGATTCAGTTTACTGATCCAACTTTCAACATTATGCCTGTCTCTCCACCACAAACATTGTAAACGGCATTGCCTCCCTCTCAATATTGGAGCTACATTGCTTCAAATATGTGTCTCTTAGCACAAAATATCTAGGATGTCGATTCGGGTTCAAGTTCGAGTACGAAGGACCGGTTTGCCGGTACGGCACAAATTTGAAAAGGGGTTTGGGTTCGTAAGTACAAAAACATATATGTGTGTGTGTGTGCAGCCTAGAAGCATGAGTTAAGATTAGAATGTCACATAGTATCATAAAAATAACAAAAGCTTTAAAACAACATAAACTTGTAATCATAGCATCACGAATCATGATCATACCATCATAGCATCATATACTTCAAGTTCAACATCAAAGGTTCAAAACATTAAAATGTCAAATGATAAATCATAACATCAAGTTTAAGTATCACTGTTTCAAGTTCAACCAATGGATTAATAATTTATTGATATTCTTCTTCTTCATCATCATCATCTTCTATATGGAGCCTAATAAGACTCGAAGGTTTATTTTTCCCCACTTTTATTGGCACAGTTTCCACTCCAAATTATTAAATGGGGGTTTGGGGGCAAAGCCCCCAAGACGGGGTCAAGGGGCAGCGCCGGGTTTTCGGGGGCATGAAATGTCCCTAACTGGACATTTACTGTTTCCGGGTAATTAAAACT
>MU223652.1:1194837-1208334 GCA_018584345.1 Thuja plicata
GGAAATGGAAACACCTAGGCCTCTCATCCCCTGGAAGACGACCACGCCCCGGTTAGCCCACCGAGCCAAGGTAAAAAGGGCTAACAAACTGGCACAATATAATGTACCCGAAAAAGGGGACATTACAGGGCAGCACCCCCGAAAGCTCAACCGACTTTAATTATTTTATAAACGCATCGAGAGTTATTTTTCAGCGGTATTCAGTTGCAAGGGATTGCTGGTTGTAATTGGTTTGATTTGCTGGATAATATATCGGACTCTTTGTTTGGTGGACACAGCCCAAGTTTGGGTGAACCACGTTAAAATTGTCTTTTGTTGTTATCATTTATGTGTCTTTCATTCCTGTGTTTAATCTTCATTTGCATATAATTGGTAATTTCTGCATGTAATTCCTAACAGTGGATGTCAAAAATCAATTAAATTTTGCATCAAAACTGAACTGGGCATCCAAAACTACCGCAGGCCCACCTTGGTTTGAACTTGGCCCGTCCAAGTTCGCCCACGTCCGCCCGGGTTCGAACTGGGGGTGGCCTGGTTCGAACCAGCCCCCTTTGGGCCGGACCCTGGCTGGGCCCACAGGCGGACCGGACCAGGACCACGGACCAGTTCATACCCAGGCTGGCCCGGGGGGCTAGGGGACCAAACTGGGTAACTTAGCAAAATATTAAACTGGCCTTGTAATTGCAATGGCAATACATGAAAAAATGATTGTTGGAATCCAACACAGAATGATCCAGAATCCAAGAGAAATCCAGAGGACAGATACTAAAATTACATAATTTGGTGTGTTATAGTGGAAGATAGAATACAACAATTACTACACAGGGCAAACATAAATTCACTTAAACCACAAAGACAACATTGCCATAGAAATAAAGCTCAGTTCAAGAGTAAAATCACATATTGTAGGAGCATTATTAACAGAATTATGCATTGTCTCGCATGTAGATTCTGATGGATATAAATGTAGTGGTATATAATGCCTCCCAGCTTGAGCCATCACTGGGATCACAGTAGCAAGATAAATGGGAGAGCATGGAACTCTTGTGAAACCAATGAAAATATAGAAGACGAGAATTGTGCATGTCTAGATTATGACATCAGCAAGGGTTGGGAAGGCTATCATTAGGTAATCAACAATATCCTAGAGATTGAACCCCATTATAGTGTGATGGTACTGAAATTTATCAGGAAAGAAATATAATTGTTCAACTATATACTTTCTTCTGCAAGAAAGCTATGTGGTACAGAAGTGTTACATAACAGTATTCTTATTATTCATTTGCAATCTGCAGTGAAATGAAATTTGTAGCTAAGACATTACACTATCACCACAAAGATTGTTTATATCAACATGTTGCAAGTTGTTAAATTAATTTTGGTTGTCAGAACAAGGTTTCTGTAGAATTCATTCAGATCCCACAATATACCACTAAGTTTACTGGAAAGTAACTGGAACAGTGTAAATCTTTACTCTATGTAATATCAACCAACAATAGATGTTATCGAAGCTGCTCCTCTCCCTTATGCTATACAAGAGGAAATTGCATTTTGCGTGTACTTAACAGCATTTTTCTGCCATGGCTATAAGTAATGAGAAAGTGGGGTGAGGCTGGTGGGCAGGTGGTTAAATCATTTTTTATGGGGAGAGACAGATGGACAGATAGACAGACAGAGGTTAAGTAAACATTGTTTTTTATGGCTACTTTGTAGGAAAACTCTGATTGCAATCAATGCACAATGTGCATATGTCTATGTTGCATAAGAAATGAATTAACAAGTACTCATAGAAGAACAAGATAAAGCAGCTAGAAAAAATTATACCAAGAAGATTATGCTCTCTAATAAAACAAAACATTTAAGGTTGTGTTTTGGTAAAGAAAGTTTACCCAGCACCAAGCAGTAGCACTCCCACAACCAGCTTTGGCAACTGCTTTTTAAGGGAAGAAACAAATCCAGAAAACACAGTGCCTGGAGTGAACTCTGCTCCATCATCCTCAAAAGAAAAGAAAGATGCAGAAAAGAAACGTGAGGACTTCTTTGTGGATGCCTTCGGAATACTATTGTTAGCAACATCCTTTGATGTTTCCATCTTTTTTGGCTGAAATGAAACATTTGATTTGTCCTGTTCTGTTTCTCTCGATGTATACTTGACTCTCTCATGTTCAATGTCCTTTCTGACCTCTGTCTCGGCCATAAAAGTCTCGTGATGCCCAGATTTAACAGAGCCATCTAGCTCCTCCACAGCATGGCCAACATGTGAAGGTCTTGAATATGTCTCTTCTCCTACAGGGAGAATCTCCTCAAGTAAAATAACTGTCTCCTCTTCTCTTCCACCATTTTCATCAACAGCAATACCGTTCCCTTTACCTTCCAGGGATGCATCAACATCAATTTCAGCTCCATGGGTGGACATTTTACCCTTCTCTGGAAAAGTGTCTAAATCTGTTTTTTCTACAAGATCATCTTTGGTACTTGAAACACTCTGAACAACATTCACAGCACATTTTTCTGCTCTCTGAAGAGCTAATTGTGCATCACTTACACACTGAGCAATCTCGAGCTCCAATGCAACTGCTTCTTCTGCTAATGCCATCACATTTGCAACATCCTCATCAGCTTGTGCTGCTCTTGTTTCTGCTTTGTCTGCAATCTCATTTAAATGATCAGCTTCTACTTGCAACTCCAGCTTCGATGCCTGTATGCGGCGCAGATCTGCTTCACGTTTTGCAAGTTCAACCTCACACTTCCTCAGCTCATCCTGAAACGTGTCTAGTGCAATTTCTTCCTCCAATTTGGAAGAAGATTCCAATTCTTGAGACATTTTTTGACTCTCCTCTTCTGTAATTGTGGTATATGTTTCATGGCCATTTAGTTTCTTCATTTTTGCCTTATCTACATTAAACTTAACAGAGACATCAGATAGTTCCTCACTAATTCCTACATTTACCTCATCTCCGCTAATTGTACTCTCAACCATATCTGTTAGGGTGCTGGATGCTACTAATCTCACTTTTTCTTTGATCGTGTCCTGTGCTTTCTGTAATGCCGCCAGAGCTAACTTTGTCTGTGTTTCTGTAACAGACACAGCCTTCTTAGCCTTGTTGAGTGCCTCTTCTGCTCCCGTTTCCTCACCAATCAATTGCTGGACCATGGCTATTGCATCATCAGCATCCTTACGAGCCTCTGCTGCTTCATCTCTCAATGCAATTGCCATCTCAGAGATTCTTTGAGCCTTTTCTTCAAACATGTTACTATTCTTTCTGGCATCCGCCAATTTCTTCAAAGCATCTTCCAATGACTGTTTTGCTGACTCCAGCGAATATTCTTTATCTGCCTCCTTATCACCTCTTCCAGAATGTTTAACACTGTCGTCTGTTAAATTTGATGCCATAGCAACAGAAGAAACAACATTTTCTGCCCTTCCCATAGCATCCCCTGTCAATTCTATCCCAGTGCTCCCCAGGGCTTCCCCACCACTTTCACCATAGAACTGATTGTAATTTTCACCTTTGTCCTCACCAAAACCTTCCGATCCTTTACCACTGCCTTCCCCAGCATTATTATTTTCCATTCTATCAGCATATGCCAGTGAATCACTTCCCTCCGACTCACACCTTGTCACATACTTTCTTCTTCTAAATTTCACTGACCCGGCAGATAAATTCAGACAAATTCTATGTATATATGCACTAGTTCTACGAGTCAAAATAACATTTTCCCTTTCCTTACTTGCCTTCACCAATCTACAAATCTTGCTGCTAACTCTTTGCAATTTATCTGTTGAACTTAAAGAAGAAACCAAACCAGGCCCCGTTCTGTGAGAAAATATTAGTTTAGGAGGACTGCGGAAATTCAGGCCACTGACCTCTAGTTTCACCACGCCCCGACCGTACAGGGCACCAGGTATAGACTCCATTATTTCCGTCAACCTTCAGAGAAAAAATAGAACATTTTTTTAAATTAATTACATCCCCATTAAAATAGAAAACCAAACAGGAATTTTTAAATAATAATAATTTTTCCAAAAGAATCTTCCAAACTTTTCATAATGCAATCAAAACCTTACGCAAATACACTTCTCTAAATTTCTATCCAGAAGCCACAACAATCTGAAACCAAATTCTTCAGCCCTTGCAATAATTATTTAGATTCTCTAAAAGAAATTGACTGTCATTTTAAATAAAAAGTTTAGATTGAATTCTTCTATAATTATTTATTTATTTTAACTAATTAATTTTTTCATAATGCCAATAAAATACGTAAGAAGATAAAAATCTCGACAATTCTTTGTAGATTTGTTAGGCAAGTTATAATTCTTCAAATTATGGATTGCCAAAGCTTTCGGTAAGCTTTAGGTCTTTAAACTAAGATCCTTGTAAAATCAAAAAATTCGTAGAAGACAATTTGAAATTAAAATGCGTACTCCATGTAATAACTATGGAGATTCTCTGTAATACTTAATGCAATCGTTAGAGTCATCCTTTACTCTCCTTTTTAAACTATTTATCACTTGTCTGTATCTATTTATATATTTTAAAAAGTTCAGCACATACCATACTCTATCTAATCATTGATTTGCTCAAAAGAATCAGAACCAAAAATAACTAAAAATAAGACTGTTCAGTATTGGGTTTTAATATCAAGATCTTTGTTCATGCCTGTAAATTTGACGGATATCCGAGCTTGAAATGTCCCGCCGTCTTTTGCCGTGTCAATTTCACATGTACTTCAGACGTCAACGGACAAAAACTCTGTACAAAATAGCTCCCTGTCCAACTTCAGAGACGTTTTCGTGATAAATAAACCAAAATAAATAAATTTAAAACATTACGGAAACGTTCTAAGAAGAGACATCCGAAGTTTCGATAGGCAGCCTCTGTTAGGGTTTTAAGATCGGAGGTTTTCGTTTTGCAATACCTGTAAATTTTGACGGATATTTTAGTTGTTCATGCCCCGCTGTCTTTTGTCGTGGGAATTTGGTGTCTATTGACACAAGTCCTACGCTGAATAAAATGGCTGCGGGACGAAGGAGGAGATAATAAAATGGAGCGAAAACCTTATAATCCGCATATTTAGAAATTCAATATTTAATGGAAACGTATATAGGATTTGAATATGCTTTTAGTTGGGAGGTTATGGACGAGATATTATTTCCTTGAAAAGATGCCTAGAGAATTTTAAGCCTGTATTTTTCCACGTGTGCGAAATGGTTACTAGTTAAATTCTATATAATTTTAGGATTGGATAAGGAATGTGTTTTCATTCGAACTTAAAAGAAGAAGAAGACAATTTTAATGTCTATGAGGCTAATCAAACTCATTTTGGTAATTTACTTCTTTTTTTATGTAAGTTGATGATGAGCGCATCTAAGTTCTCAAGAATAAATTATACCATGAACTAGTCGTTAAGATATTAACAAATTTGTCCATGTTGTTCTTCTAGGCATCACACTCTACAATTAAATGTTTTTTAGTTTCCACTTTCCCAGAATCGCAAAAAGTGCATACTCTCTCTCCCCACGCATCTTTTGGCATTTTCCAACACACACTCTCACATAGAGTTGATGAGAGTTAGTTCTAAGTTGAGCAATAAGCATTGAACTCATTGATATAATATGTTTTCTTTCTTCCTAGCCCAATACCCCAATTACTTGTGTAGAACTTATCCATAACAAAAGTATTTATCTCTTTGTTATTTATAGGGCACGTATTCCAATGAATGTGTGATTTACTGATCCATTTGATGTTTTTCTCCATCCAAGTCTTCTTTCTTTTGCACAATATAACATTAAAGACAACTTTGCGCCACCTCCCTTCTTCCATTTATTCGGTTTATTTTAAATAGCTTATGAGATGCGCCATAGCAATAACTTCAATATGTGTAGCTCTTGTTTCACTTAACATGATATCAAATGAAAGACTTTAATTAAACTTTGTATCATACTTTCAAATAGAAAAAAAAAAATCAAATAGCATTAGATTCAATATAAAATATATTGAAATAATTTTTGCACGCTAGAATATTGAAATATATATTATTTGTTTTATGCTAATTATATTATAAGTTTATTCAAATATTAGAATTGATTTACCGATCTACAATCATGTGAGATTTCCCTTGAGAAACCAAAAGAGTTTCATCTTAAAACTCTTAAAAGAATCTAAGGGTTTTTTTGTCTTATATAAAAGTTATGCACAAACTCCAATATTCTAATATGCCCACAAATAATTAATTAATAAAATATTACAATATTCACCCTCCAATATAGACCAGTAAGGACTTGTCATAACCTACTCTTACACCCAAATAAATATGTTTAAGCAGTCAAAGATGCTCTTCTCACAAAATAAACTCCCACTTAAACCTCATTGATAAGTTTATTTCTTAATAATGATTGTCATAATAACTATCATAAATCTAACCTAGAATATGTCAATAAAAGAAGACGCCAAATAATTTGGAAATTGTGGATTCGCATGTCCCTCCTTACACATATACTAAAAAAATTTATTGATATCTATTAATACTTTGACTTATTTTTATAGAAAATGAAAAATAATATTTAATTTAGATTTATAGAATTAATTTATATGTAATGACTTTTTTAACAATTTTTCTTTAGTTATAGATGTATGAGAATGTGCTCTTGGATCTCAAAATTAAATTATTAGAAATTGAGCATTATGTATTAAAAGATGTCAATAGAATTTTAATGGTGAAACGTGTATGATTATATTATTTTCTATTAAGTTGTTTTTTTGTTTATTTTTTATTTAATTATTTTAATTTATTTTCTAATTAGTTTTTTTGTTTGTTTTTATTAAAATGTTTGTAATATAATTATATATCAACAAGCAGTATATTCTTATGTTAGATTAGGCTCACGGTTTGATTCTTATTATTTTTAATTTTATTTACACTTATCATTTATTTATCTTCATTCACATTTACTTTTGTCTTCATTTTTTGTTAAATAGGATTAGTATCATTAAACTTCATAATACTAAAGAATGAACTCAAAATTTAAACATTTAATTGTAAATTTCAAATGCTCGCCCCTTTCTACTAGTTTTTTTAAATCAGTAAAATATCATTATTTTATTAATTTTATATATAAAAAGTCATACAAAAGAAGGGACTTAGCCTTGGCAATAATGTTTAGACTAACACTCCACTTAGCAAACCTATTATCCACAACCATTGAAAACTATTAAAATAAATAGAACATCCATTAACACCCAAGTATTTTCATCAATCCCAAACTAAAATGTTCGACCGAGCACTAAAACAACCAACCCAAAGCCCAAGATATAGAAACAAACTGGCATCATTTACAAACTATATAATAATATGAATATTAGTCAAAAAAACAAACTATGGAGACTCCAAGCCTACCCCTTCTGATATATTCCCAATGGCCAATAGACCCAACAGTCCTCTGGTTTGTAAACCACTTTCTTATTTTTATTGAGTTTCTCACGCTTGATCTCCATTTTAAGCTTGTTTTACTCCATCTCTATTGCCCAGAGGTGGTCCTTCAAAAATTCCCACCCCACTGCAACTTCCTCACATCTTTCTTCCTTGTTGGATGTGGCACTCCATAGACTAGGGATGGTTGGAGTGGTTGTTATTGATCACCCACCTTCCGTCAGTATCTTTCATTCACCCTGAAACCCACACTTAACTCCACCATGGCCACCATCAGCACCAGACCTCCATACCACCCTGGGCGCACACACGACTTCATGACCTAGACAACCTCCTCTTTTGAGCTGAGCTCCAACACCGTGTACATGTAATATGAAAGTTTGCCCATGTATCTGTAGTCAAAATTCAAGAATTCCTCCTTGATCAGCAAGTCAGTAATTTGCCAAAAATTTGGGTTATCCAGGAAAAAGATAATTAGCATTCTCTTTTTGGAGAAATTTCCCCCACAAAACATTGTTGTTGCCTTGTTGTGAAAAGCATAAAATTGGCCTCCATAATCTTACACTTCTCACCACATTACTCAATAAACCTTCAAAACCAGAGACAAATGAAGGTAATGCAAGAATGCACACCTTTGAAGGTATTAAGACCACCTTACGTTCATCTCACGTGTTAAGTTATTTTGCCAAATAAAAACCATGAGCAATATATTACTGAGGTTCCTCATCGCCAACCGGATCAACCTCGATGAAAGCAAACATCATTTCACTCACCTCCAAAATTAATGAATCGGCAAGCCTTGAGCTATCAACTTTATTAAATGAGTACCACACACACGAGTCTCACTAGTTAGTAAAATGATGAATCAAAATGGCTTTGAGAAAAGTTTAAAATTTGAAATGGTGGAGACAAAAGTTTACTCTAACAAATTAAGCCCCTCAAGTATTTGAAACCCCTCCAATATTTTGAAAAAAAATAGCCCATTCAAAGGATGTGTCCACCATATGATCTTTCCCAGAAAATGTATGTGATTTAAAATTATTAAACTGACCAAGCTTGTTTTGGATGATATTCACAACCTTTTAAATCCTATAAGCAAGTACCTAGCCCTCCAAAATGGTGTTGACAATTGTATAATACAAAATTGGTGGATGATGCTAGGAATGAAGATCACTCGCCAAGGTATATTATAACATTATGAATATCCCCAAAGGCTCACCCTCAAACCAATATGATTAGCACAACCCAAAAAAGGATGAAGGGATGTCAATGCAAGATCTAGATTCAAGGATGAGTTTTGGGGGAGAATGAATGAGGGTATTCATTTATTGTTAGCTGGTTGATTGATATGTAAATGAATTGGTAGAATTGATATTGTGATAAAGGAAATGACAAAAGATAATGTATGATATCAAATCTAGGCTATAAAAGTAAGTGCAAGAGGGAAATATGAGGAATGAACTCACCTTGAAGAAAGAAAAGGAAAAAATGACCTTCATATTTATATTGACTGTCATCGGGGTGTCACAATCAAGTGAAACTCCAGATCTAGGACTCTGATGTCTGTAACTATCTAGCATGAAAATTTTAGTCAAAAAGTGGAGGACAAGGTCGAGAAAGTTGACCTCATCTTGAACAACATCATGAAAGTTGACCTAGTCCTTTCAGGTCCAAATCTGATGAAAAATTCTAAGGATTTGCATCTGGTTCTAAGACTCCTGAATCTGACTCTACAACTCCCAAAATTATTCATGCACACAAAAAAGAAGGGGAAGAGGTTTTGGAAAGGGGTTTTCCTTGGTCAAACCCTTGTATAAGAATCAACCTTGAAATAAAATTGAAATTCCATAAAGGAAAGTAATGTATACAAGATAAATGTTAGATTCGCCTTGCATGAAAAACCTTCATGAATGGATGTAGTAATCAGCCAAATCCATGAAGATTCTTATATGTATACTTCTATTGTAGAATCAAGGATGCCTTCATAAATGTATGGATCTACACTTCCCAAATCCTAGATCTTCAATGAATCAATGCTTGATAACTTTAATGGAGAAAGAGAGGGAAGAAGAGTGAATGCATGGATCTTCTTGCTTGCTTGTGAATTCCTCTACTTGGCCATAAAGGGAGAGAAACTTTCATCAATGAGAGAATATTATCTTTTCTTGAATGTATCTTGAAGAAATGGAGACTTGTAAATCCTAGATTGAGTGCTTGCCTCCAAGTCTTGAATCTACCACTTCAATTGCATAACTTGAATTGCTTGATAACTTGACTTGCTCACATATGAAGGAGCTCTTGAATGTATGTCATGTGGTATGGTATGATGTCAAAATAAGAGGAGAGAGTCCCCTGTTATACTCATTTTAGGGTTCAATTTAACTTCAGACCAACCAAATATCTGAAAATTGGAAGAAAACGCGATCTGCAAGCAAAAAACATAGGACAAGGTCAACTTGGATGACCTAGTCTAGGACTAGGTCAACCTGGCCGACCTAGTCCAGGAAAATTTGCCTCAGAGTTTGTCAGGATCTAGGGGAGTTTGAAAGAAAGTGGAGGGAGAAATTACAGGTTGTTCGGATCAAGAAAAACGGTCATTCAGACCTCAAAATCATAAAAGCGGGGTCTAAAAGGTCCTAGATCCTCCAATTATGGGTCCTAACTTTTTAGGACAGTACAACAATACCCATGGAATTGCCTTCCAAATGCAATTGCTCAACATCAAATTTTTGTGTGAGTTCAATTGCCAGTAGGGCCACATTCACCTCTACCTCGTTATTCATCCCATCCTTAATCCTGCTTGTTGTCATAGCCACTATATTTCTCCATATCTATTGCCACTTACCCACTATCTAAAGGCCTTGGATTCCCTTTTGATGCACCATCAAAGTTGATTTTTGTCTAACCTATGTCGGATTTCTCCAATTGGAACCGTGCTCTCACATCTTGACTTGGATTAAACCTTGAAAGCCCATAAATGGATAGACCCATTTCTATTAGTTATTATGAGTTAACATAACACACATTTGTATGATATGATGTACTTTAGAGCATAAGGAATAATATACATGATTTTATACTGAGATAACAATTAGTGAGAACACTTTAATTTTCTAAGAAACAAATAATTGAATTTACATATAGACCATGTGCATGTTGGTGAATGTTATCTTTGATATTCCTCCTCATTATTAAATCAACCCACTATTGACATAGGAAAACAACTTTATTTTCCAAGTTCACAGTGTATTATTTATAACAACCCTACACACTACCTTGACACATCAAACTATGGGGAAGGAAAAGGAGAGTAGTTTTATAAAATTATATTTTTTCAAACCATTCTCATGCCTCATAGTTGAATTCTACTTCAGGTTCAGTATACACTACTCAAGATCATCCCTATGGTCCTTGGTACTAAACAACAATAAATTTTGGGACCAAAATAAACTTTAACATTTTTAGTAGACAAAAGTCATCAATTCTACACAGTAGTAAATTGATTTAGTGAGAGCTTAGAAATGTTTCCACGTCCTCGATTCTAGAGCTTTATACCCTAATATATCAATATAAATATTTATATATTTGTAATAATAATTAATGTGAATATATTAACTAGGTTAGTTATAGCTTATTTGATTATATTTTTTTATTAACCTAAGTTATTTACATAAAGAAAATTTTGTATTTTACATAATTTATGAAAACATCAAATGTTAACACACAACCTATGGTTTTTCCTTAAGATTTATTCTACTTCTTGTTGTGCATCCCACCCATGCTTCATCTTGGTTGACTTTATTACTTGTCTTGATTTACATTTATCGTTTTAGCATGTCAGGCTTATTAGGTTTGTCATCCCAACATGACAATAAAAGAATCCTTGATACACCAATTTTTTCCTTCTTTCCATTCCTTGCATTCTTACTAGCTTATCAAATTGATACACGTAGTCATCATAGCATGATTATAAAAAACCCTCTTGAACCCTAATCCTTGACAATTGGGTTAAACTGATACATCACCCCAATCAAACTTTTTGAAGTTTTTCATGCTCACATATCAATAAGAAAACATCCAATACTCTCATCTTTAAAGTGCGATATGACATGGCTTTCACTTCCCATTAATGTTGCATTATTTTTCTACCTCACATTAGTGACAATTCTGGTGCATGAGCTAGAAAGAGGTTTTATTATTATTATACATTTTTGGGGTCATTTATACTTATGCTCTCATTCTCTTGTGCATCCTAGTGATATCTATATTGTTGTTAAAGCCTCGTTACATTTTGTAGTTTTTTGGTGTGTTCAAAACTCTCACTTTTGGCTTGTAATTTATATGTCCAAGGGGATGGCTCATATTAGTGGTCATTATAAACTTTTATTGTCATCTATATCTTTTTGGTCTTCCCACACCATTTCCAAGGAAGGTTTTGACCTTTCCTTGTATTTTAATTGCACTTTTACAAGTCTTATCCTTGCTTTGGGTTTATATTTTGGTTTCTTTTGCTAGCTTGTTTTCCCTTTAATGTTTCTTGTGTGTGTTGGAGTAAATGGTATTTTTCTATTTTACTCTTGACTTAATTTTACTTAGGTGAACTTATTTAATAGGTTAGATGGATATCGTTGAGTCCAATTTGGACTCTAACTCGTCCTATGAGATGGTTGTGTCATATTTAGACATGGATATCATTGAGTCCAATTTGGACTCTAACTCATCCTATGATATGGTTGTGCCCTATTTGGACTCTAACTCTTCTAGAGGATATTATTGAGTTCTATTAGAACTCCACCTCTCTCCTTTCCTATATAAACAAGTTACCTTGCTTGTATTTTATATATTGGATATTGGAGATATAGAGATTTCTCTTGATGTTATTATGCATCTGAGAATTCACGTCAAGTTTCTCTAGTGTTGTTTTTTTTTTATCTGTAACATTTTTGGATTTTATTGATATCAAAAGAGGGATTACATCTGTGTGCCAATATTCACGGTTGGCTACCGTTTTACATGCATATTCTACCCTACCCCATAACACCTAACCGTATAGTTGATATACAAGCAAAACGAAAGGGGGCATGAACACACTAGTACATTTGAGCCCTCTTTTCGACGGCTATGTGTCGCTTTTCTGATACTTTCCTATCGGCCTAGCGACAAAGACCAATGTTGCAGTTTTGGTGTCAGAATTAACGACGACTGTGTCGTCTATCGTTATTGCGATGGTACTAACTGTCACAATACGAGTCAGCTATGATGGTTACCATGTTGTCGTTACACATTTTTGATGTCGCTATTATGACACGTAGGCGTCGCATGTTATGTGTTACTATTACGATACGTAAGCGTCGCATATCATCTGTCACTATTAAGACACGTAGGCATCGCATGTTATCTGTCGCTTTTTCAGACGTACGACGAATTTTCTATACCTGCGACATCGAGCCATCGGTAATTTTGTGACAGCCCGACGTCGCAAGTATAACAAATTTCTCGCATGTCTAGAAAAAGCGATGTCTAGGTGTCGCAATACGAGCTGACTATAATGGTAATCATGATGTCGTTACATTTTATCTATCGCTATTATGACACGTAGGCGTCGCATAATGAGGGTTGAAATTATGACAGGCATGCAATGAATTTTCTATACATGCGACATTGAAAGAGGTTAGATTTATAAATGAGGTTAGATTTATAAAGAAAATAATGAAAATGAGAAGGAAAGAATCCAAGAGAGTATGCAAAGGAAAATATTTTACCAAAATACTGAAAGAGAGAGAGAGAGAGATAAAGAGAGAGAGAGAGAGAGAGAGATTTCTTCAATTGATCAACCAATAGTTTACCAAAATGCTCCAAGAACCATGACAAGAACACAAGGATTTGAAAGGGGAAAAGCAAGAAAAAACCCTTATGAACAATATGAATATGGCTCAAAACCTAAAGAATGAGAGCAATAAGCTCATTACAATATTACAAGAATGAGAATGAGAGAAGAGAGAATAAATCCAACTTAGAATCCCTATGAGAACCCTAGAACCATAACTTGTGTGTGAGAGCCATCTC
>MU223652.1:1246151-1284959 GCA_018584345.1 Thuja plicata
CTCCTTTCTTTCACCCTCAAATACACAAATAGGAGATCCAATTTTGATCAACCCCAAAGGGTTAATACACAAATGAATCCAATATTTGGAAAGAGACCAATAAAGGGGATCTTAAATTCTATAAATTCATTGATTAATATGATTAATGATAGTAATTGAAAAGAATAGGAGAAAGTACCTACCTTACAAAGTGGCAGATCAAAGATTGTTGTTTTCTGAGATCTGTAGACTATTTCTGGAGATGCTGATAGTTGATACCGAACTAGAACACAGATATGGACAAAACCCAAAAATATTTTTCCATTCCAATGTCGTCTTATGAAAAAGGTCGACCCTGTACCACTTTTGCCAACTCGATCTGCTCAACTCTGAAAGTGTCCCTTTTCGCACAGTCTGAAAGAAATCCGAAAAGGGTATCTAGATCTAGCCTCGAATCTACAGTCCCGAACCTGTACCTATAAGAAAAATGTTTTTTTGTTGGGGGAAAGGGGTTTGCCTTGGTCAAACCCCAGTTTTGGAATTAACCTTAATATATGTAATTGAAGATTGCATAAAGAATAGCAAAGCAAAACTCAAATTCACCTTGCTTGTAATGTCCTTGTGGCGGATTCGAATCCGTGGATCCACAAGTATGCTTCAAAACATGAAATGTAGAATGGAAGGATGTCTTCAATAGCTTGCTTGTAGATCTCCAACACCAAGTCTTGAATGGATTCTTGAACTTGACAAGGGCTTCGGAAGAAGATGGATGGAGAGATCACCAAAAGGGCAATATGTAGCTTGAATCCTTCAATGGCCTCCAATGGATCTCCTTCATAAGAATGGATTCTTGAATGCTTGAGAATGGATGAATGCTTGCTTGAAATATTTCTCCTTAGCTTGCTTGAATTGCACTTGAAAATCCTTCTCAATTGCGTAATGATGCTTAGAGAAAATGAGAGGAGAAACTCCCTTTTATATGAAACTAGGGCACAATCTTCTAAGGAGGCCTACATAGGATAATTAAATCATAATTTAAACCTTTACCCCTAGGAGAGGACCTATATTAAATATAATTTAGGAATCAACCGATTCGAAACCCGAAACAGCCGACCCGAAAGCGGTAATAGACTTTTTGTGAAGACCGACATCCCAGAAACCAAAAGTTCTTGGGATTTGGACCCTGGGACAGGGTCGAGGTCAGCCTTGCCCTAGGATAGCCCTAGGACAGGGCCGAACTCGACCCTGTCCCCAGATCCCAGGATCACAGGTTAGAGACCCAGAATGCAGAATTTAGGTCAGGAAATGGAGGTTAGAAAGGCAGGTTAGGGGGGAAGCCATGTCAAGATCAGGAACCCATTCAGAGGCACTTGTCATGACCCCAAACCACTCACTTGGAAGGCTGAACAAGTCTCCTATGGAAGTGCTTCCATTTTCTAACTATACACTACCTTGTATTGTCAATTGGTTGGAAGCCTCATATATATGACTCGCATGAGGCCTGATATTTTGAATGTCGTGAGCATGGTCTCCAGGTTCATGGAGGAGCCATATGAGCTGCATTGGAAAGAAGTGAAGAAAATTCTTCATTATATCTAGGGTACTCATAGTTATGGGATTCATTATGGAGTGGGTGTGGATATTAACTTAGTGGGATACACAGATTCAAACTGGGTAGATGATTCTCAGGATTGCAAGTCTACTTTGGGGTATTGCTTCTCTCTTGGTTTAGGCCCAATTTCTTGGACGAGCAAGAAGCAATCTTATATTTCTCTTTCATCCACCTATTTTTAGGATTAAGTCAAAGTTAATATAGCTATTGAGGCACAATTAATATAACTATTAAAGAAATTTGGCTTCAAAATATCCTCACCTAGTTTGCCATTCCTTTCCAAAATCCAACAATCATCTTTTATGATAATCAGAGTGATATTCAGATTTCTCACAATCGGGTCCATCATCGATGGACCAAGCACATTGAGATTCACATGCACTACATTTGAAAATTGATTCATGAGCAGAGCCTTGATCTTCAATACTGTCAGACATTGGATCAGACTACAAACATCTTCACCAAACTCTTCACTGAGAGAAAGTTCATTCACCTAGGATATTTTCTTAGGGTGTGACAGGTGTCTCCTTTTGTTGGAGCCTTTTATTTCCTTATTTATCTCTTTTGGACAAGAGTTTTCACCCACTAGGTTTTCTCCTTTTCTCTTATTATGATAAATTTCACTATGGTTATACATGGGTACCTAACATGCCTTTTTTACCGAGACCCCTATCACATCTCTATTGCATGATTGTACTCCCTAAATTTCTTTTAAGGGGAGGTGTTGGAGTAAATGGTCTTTTTACATTTTACTCTTGACTTAATTTTAATTGGGTGAACTCATTTAATAGGTTAGATGTATATTATTGAGTCCAATATAGACTCTAACTCATCCTATGAGATAGTTGTGTCCTAATTGGACTCTAACTCTTCTAGAGGATATTATTGAATTCTATCAGAACTCTACTTCTCTCCTTTCCTATACAAATAGGTTACCTTTCTTGTATTTTATATATTGGATATTGGAGATATAGAGATTTCTCCTTATGTTATTATGCCTCTGAAAATTCACATCAAGTTTCTCTAGTATTGTTATTTTGTCCATTTTATTTCTAGTTTTTGTTCTAACTCTTTCAATTTGATTATGGTTTAAATATGTTTTCTCATATTTTAACAGTCTGTTTTGGTGTAGAATTTGATTGAGTGTTGTGGGTTTTGTCATTTTAGTTGTCTTTTATTCTTCTTTTTTCATTAGTCAGAACATTTTTACTCTAGTGCACCCTTGGAGGTTCTTAATGATAAAATGTGTATTCCTCATCAAGACATTACATTATTCAATTTACCCATGCCAATTTGATATGAGGATGAGGTTTGTTTTGATCTCTCATCTTCGACATGTGTATTCTATCTGTTAGAGTTTTTTTTATTTAAATTCCCTCACCGAGTTTTTTTTATGAGTATATTATAAGAGACATCTCATGTCCACGCGTCTTGATTAGGTAGGTCACCTTTCGTTGGAATCTATCATTATTTATATAACATAGATGGTTGATCCAACTGTTAAGACCCAATTATCTTTAATTTTCACTCTCTATTCGTTCATTTTTTTTGAAAATTTTACCTAATGATTTCCCTTTTGGTAAATGACATGTGATATTCTCACTATCCAATTATTGATGCTTTACATTATTGAATACTTCCAGATGCTGAGAGGGAAATGAATCAACGTGCACTGAAACTTAATCAATTATTAACCATTAATTACATTTAACGTAAGTGTAGAAGTAAAAAACTTAAACATGGCAAGGCACACTACATTAGGACAAGACACAATGACTTGCTAATCACTAAAGATAACAAATTCTTTGGAGAAAGGTAAAATATAATTGATTAAGTAGAATTATATTGAATGAAATGAGTAAAAGGGCATTCTCTACAATGCTTCTTACAATCCAATGTTTTGGAACCATAATTTTTTCCAAAATGTAGTGTTTCTTAAACGTGAAAAGGTCAGCAAAAACCCTACAAAATATACCTGCAAATCCTGTTATTCTCATATGAAATCACTTTTTGATTATGTTCACTTGCTATAAACGAGCATGTGTGTCCATATTTATCCCCCCACAATTAAATTTGATACATTTGTCAAATTTCAAGTTTTAGGGTGTGTAACAATTTCACAGTCTGCATATTATAACCCTTTCAAATAGCCATTTTCAAAAGCCAATATATTGATGCCTAGTGCTCCTTTTACCCAATAAATTATTCCTCATGGTTTTCTATATGATAATATAACCCCATGTCCATTTTTAGAATCTCAACATTTCATTTGATGAATTTTTGACACCTAAATTAGACACAATTTTCAATATTTGATGCATGAGCATCTTGGGTTCTTAGCAATCTTGCATCGACCAATTTTTTTGTTTTTTTTGTGTTTTCCTGTCAGATCGGTCTCTAAGTTTCTTTCTACGTTCGTTCAGTTCTGATCCTTTGCACTTGTGATCCTTTCAACATGTTTGTGGCATCATGTTGAACCTTCTCCTACGTTCACACTTCATTTGGTTTCTTCACATATGAGATCTTGTAGATTCTTGGCAGGAGTGTATTATTCTTCATGTTTTCTGGCCAGTTTGTCTTTTCTGATCTCACAAAGGATTTTCCCATTTGACGAAGCTTAACGAATCATTTCTTGATGATATTACATCTATGGAAGCCCTACTTGAGGGAGCGTGATTCATGTTTCATTCATTGGAAGGAGATCCTTATGATTTGGGTCCTAACCTATATGTTGTAATACATTTTCTTCTCATTATAAAATATAATTTTTCTGGGATGACCTGATGCTTATGAAGGCTTTATAAACCCTTGTAATTTATTTCTTAATCAAGTAGAACAAAATAGAACCCTAGAACCTGAAGATACCTGTTTTAGAGATTGAACAAAAGGAAGTAGCTAGTTGAAAGTTCCTATAGGCTAGAGTTCATCATAGATAGTATAAAAATATAACATGCTGAAGGTTCCAATCAGGCCTATATGCCTGGAATGTATCACTTCTTATAGTAGACTCTTGTAATTGATTATATGAAAATAAGAAGGCTGATTTTGCATTCATCCATTGTTTCTTTTGTTGGCTTATATTGTGTGACTCTTGCTGCAAGTATTATCTTGAACTCTTTGACTTGTCATTGTCCTTGGCTACATCAAGTGGTATCAGAGCAAGGTTTTACAATCTAGGGTTTTCTTATGGGGTGACAGAAGAGAGGATATGACCTATAACTACTAGAGCTTGTGAAGATGGGCTAAAGAAATGCTAGAGGTGGAGCGAGGAATATAGATCAATTTGTTTTGGATATGTTGAGACAAATTGTTGCTAGATTGGAAGCGTTGAAAACAAATCAGAGGAGAGGGCAACACATTGAAGATGAAAGTGATGAAGAAGGAGATGAACATAATCAGGAAAGGGAAGGATTGGACAATGAATAAAAAAATGAGTTGAATTAAGAGGAAGAGAGGTTCATCAAGGCTTTAACCAATGTAAACAAGAGACCTCATTTCAGTTCGCCAGATTACCATGGTAACCTTGATTCTAATGAATTGATAGATTGGATCATAGAGATGGAAATATACTTAGAATTTGAAGGAACCATTGAGGAGAAGAAGATAAAATATGCTTGCATTAATTTAAAAGGGAATGCATGCTTATGGTGGGAACATTTGCAGACACATCGACAGAGAAGAGGTAAAGACAAGATTAAATACTAGGATAGAATGGTGAATAAATTAGAGGCTAAGTCTGTGACTGAAGATTACCAAGTGAATCTATTTTGGAAGTTGCAAAAATTGAAGTAGAAGATCTTAAGTGTTAAAGGTTATACCGAGGAGTTTAACAATCTAAACATTAGACCCAGGAATGTAGATGATGAAGCCAAACAAGTTTCTCATTTCCTTAATTTTTTAAGGGTGTCAATACAGGATGAAATCAGTCTGATACATATTAAGAGTGTGGCAGAAGCATACAAGTGGGATTTGAAGGTTGAAGAAAAGTTAAACAGAAGGCATGAACAAAGGCAAATAGGTAGAGGAGGAAAGTTTCAGAGAGGCCGATCCAACTCTAACTTCAAAGGAGGTAGATCTTCTACAGATTAGGGAAAAGGTGAGTCAGAAGTTAAGGATAGTGATTGCTATTGGAGAAATGATAGAAGTTTCTATCACAATTAAGTACATAGTAGCTATGACAAAAATAAGTTTTGTGACACATGTTTCAAATGTGGTGAAGAATAACATCGATTCTTTGAGTACAAACAAGGAAAATTTGAGAAGAAGGCAGAAAGAAGTAGGCGAACAACCTTCACATGTGAGGAGTCTACCAGATCAGGAAACAACAACCAAGTGGAGGATGGAGCAACCTTGATAACTCAGAGAGTAGGATATGGAGCCATTATAGAGGAAGAATTTGTTTTGAACCTGATGTAAGGTACAAGACAAGGTTTACAAAGGTTTCATAGAGAGTGGAATTTCTTATAAACTTACCTTGGAGGAGTTGGTAAACAAATTGAAGTTGCACAGATTGAAACATCCTAAGCCCTATCATATTGCATAGATTCAAAATGAACATACGATTTTGGTAAGAGAAAAATGCCTAGTTAAATTCAGGGTTGGGAAATATTATGATGAGGTTTAATGTGATATTATGCCTATGGATGTGTGTCATATCTTGTTGGGTAGACCATGGCAGTCTGATAGGAAAGCTATACATGATGGTAGGAAGAAAGTGTACACTATTGTTACTAATGGAATAAAGCATAATTTGTTACCCTTTGAAGAACCCTTAACAATGAAGTGTGTACCAATGCAATAATTTGTTTATTTGATGGGCGGAAGTTCTAAGATGCCATGATGCACGACAATGTGTGTTTTTCTTTAGTACCCAAGAAGACAAAGGAGATTGTACGGATAGGAGAACATTTGGAAGAAATCATTGGATTACTAAGTGAGTATGCAAACATCATATCAGACAATGTGTCTGATTAATTACCACTTGTAAGAAGTATTAGACATTGTATGGATTTGATACCAGGAGCTAGTTTGCCTAACAAGGTAGCATATTAGATGACACCGACAGAAAATGAAGAACTCAATAGGCAAGTGAAAGATTTGTTGCAGTGAGGCTTGATTGAGAAATTCTAAGTCTGTGTGTAATGCATGTAGTGTTAGCAGCAAAGAAAGATGGAAAATGGAGGATGTGTACCGATTCTAGAGCCATCAAACAAATCACAATCAAGTACCGATTTAATTTACCTAGGATGGATGATTTGATGGATTGTTTGAGTGGAGCTAGATATTTCACCAAGATAGATTTGAAGAGTGGATATCATCATATTAGAATCAGGGACGGTGATGAATGGAAGACCGCATTCAAGACAACTGAAGGATTATATGATGGTTGGTAATGTCTTTTGGATTGACTAATGCACCAAGTAATTTCATGAGGTTAATGAATGAGTTCTTGAAGAAATTATTAGGTAAGTTTGTCATTGTTTATTTGGATGACATTTCGGATTTCAGCAAGAGAAAAGAAAAGCATTTGATGCATGTTAGGCAAGTATTGCAAAGGGTAAGGGAAGCAAATTTGCTAGTAAACCTCAAGAAGAGTGTACTTTCATGATAGATGAATTGGTATATTTGGGATTTGTGATATTTGTTGAATGACTGAAGATGGATCCTGAGAAAGTAAAAGTAATTATTGAGTGGCTTACACCAAAGAATATTGGAGAGGTAATATCTTTTCATGGATTCGCTAGTTTTTACCAAAAGTTCATTAGAAACTGTAGTTCAATCAGTGGACTGATGACTGATACCATGAGGGGAGACCGAAAGGAATTCAAGTGGACACATGGAGTATAAAAGAGTTCTAAATTGTTAAAGCAGAAGGTGATAAAACAACTTGTATTAGCTTTACCTGATTTCAACAAGGTATTCCAAGTATATTGTGATTCTAGTGGAAGTGCAATTGGAGCTGTCTTGAGTCAAGAAGAGAGACTTGTTGCATATTTCAGTGAAAATTTGAATGATGCTAAAAGAAGGTATTCAGTGTATAATCATAAATTTTACGCCATAATACAAGCATTGAATAAATGGAGACATTACTTGTTGCCTTGGGAGTTTGTACAGTATACAAATTATCAAGCATTGAAGTACTTAAGAAACCAAGGTAAGTTAAATCAAAGACATATGAGATGGATTGAGTTCATACAGAGTTATACATTTGTGTTGAAACATAAAACTGGTGTATCAAATATAGTTGTTGACGCCTTGGGTATGAGAAGGGTGTTGTTGACTGAAATGAAGATTGCAATATTGGGATTTGATCAATTAAAAACATTATATGAGGATGACCCAGACTTCATCAAAACTTGGAAAGCTTGTAGAGAACCTATTGTTGCAAACCAAAGTCAGTGGTTAGATTATTTTATTCAAGATGAATATTGTTCAAAGGAAGTCAGTTATGTATACCTAGAAGTTCTATAAGAGACAATCTCATTAAGGAAAAACATAATGGAGGATTAGCAAGACATTTTGGCATTGATAAGATAGTAGCTTTGGTAAGTGAAAATTACTTTTGGCTGGAAGTTCAGAAAGATGTGCGAAATTTTGTTTAGCATTGTAAAGTGTGTCAGGTTGCAAAAGGGAGTAGTTAGAATGTGCGATTGTATACACCTTTGACAGTGCCAACGAGACCTTGGGAAGATATCAGTATGGATTTTGTACTTGGCTTTCCAAAGACACAGAGAGGTCATGATTCAATTTTTGTGGTTGTAGACAGATTTTCTAAGATAATACATTTCATACCTTGTAAGAAGAGTACAAATGCAGTGCATGTAGCAGACCTATTTTCAAGGAAATTGTGAGATTATATGGATTACCTTAAAACATAGTTTCAGACCGGGATAGTAAGTTTGTTGGTTATTTCTATAGAATACTTTGGAAGAAGATGCAGACTAATTTGAAGTACAATTCTACTTTTCACCCACATACCGATGGGTAGACAAAGGTTGTAAATAGGATTTTAGGGATTTTGTTAAGATGTTTAGTTGGAGAAAAGATAGGGAATTGCAATTTAGTCTTACATCAAGCAGAGTTTGCATGTAACATTTTACTTAATAAGAGAACAGGGAAGGCACCATTTGAGATAGGTACTGGTTTTAATCCTAAGGGAGTAACAAAACTGAGGTAAATTAGTCATGATGTTAAGAGGAGTTTTGAAGGAGAAGAATTTGCAGAGGTTATGGAGTCATTGCATAGAGGATTTAGACACCATTTGGAGAAAATGAATCAAATATATAAGGAGAGAGCAGACATTAAGAGAAGACATAAGGAATTTGTGGTACGAGATGAAGTCATGGTGTAATTGCAGAAGGGTATATTTCCTATTAGGACATAAAAATTTGAGAATGAGGAAGTTTGGACCTTGTAGGATCTTGAGGAAATTTGTTTCAGGGAATGCATATGAAGTATAATTAACAACAAACATGGATATATCACCTATATTCAATGTTGCAAATTTGTATGAGTATCATCAATCATATTTCTGTAACAATGATGGACCAGATGTTAAACAATAATATCCTAAGAAGCAGATGGATCAAATAGAGAACATTTTGGATAGCATAATTGACAGAAGTACAAGAGGTAAGTAGTATATTGTTAATTGGAAGGACCAACCAACTGAAGATTCTTCATGGATTTGTTAGGTTGAGGTTGACCTTTTGGTTTTCCTTTAGCCCCAACAAAGTGATAGGCACACTTTTCAAATAATCTCATGTGTCTTATGCAGGAGGATCTCGGGTTCTTGGCAATCTTACATCAACTAATTTTTTTTATAATGTTTTCCTTTTAGATCAATCTCTGAGTTTCTTTCTGCATTCATTCAGTTTGGATCCTTTGTCGTTGCAATCCATTCAGCATGTTTGTGGAATCATGTTGAAACTTCTCCTAGGTTCTCACTTCATTTGATTTCTTTGTGTATGAGATCTTGCAGATTCTTAGTGGGACTATATTATTCTTCATGTTTTTTGACCAATTTATGTTTTTTGAACTCGCGTAGTATTTTATCGTTCAACGAAACTTAATGACTCATTTCTCGATGATGTTTCATGTGTGGAAGACCTACTTGAGGGATCACGATTCATGTTTCATTCATTGGAAGAAGACCCTTATGATTTGGGTCATGACCTATATGTTGTAATATGTTTTATTCTCATTGGAAAATATAATTTTTATGGGCTGACCTGATTCTTGCAAAGGCTTTATAAACTCTTGTAATTTATTTCTTAATCAGACAGAACAAAATAGAACCCTTGAACTTGAAGAGATCTAGTTTAGAGATCGAATGGAAGGAAGTACCAAACTGAAAGTTCCTATAGGGTGTAATTCATCATAGATCATATAAAAATATAACTTACTAAAGGTTCCAATCAGATTTGTATGCTTGGAATGTATCAATGATTGTAGTAGACTCTTGCATCTGATTATATGACAATAAGGAGGTTGATTTTGTATTCATCCATTGTTTATTTTGTTTGCTTCTATTGTGTGACTCTTGATGGAAGGATTAGTTTGAACTCTTTGAGTTCTCACTATCCCTGGCTACATCAACATTCTATCAGCAATGTTTGTGAAACCTATTGAAGTGGCCTTCTATACAAATCAATATTTTCCACCTGGGTGACCTTCACACCAAATGAATCATTCTCAACAAATTTTATATATAGTTGTTAGACTCCATATAGACCCAAATTTTAAATTTTAAAATTTAGATTTCCCTTTGAACCCCATCAAATTTGGGTTCAATGGTCCAGTTAGTTCACATCATACCCAGTTTGGTTCAAGTACAGACTTTAAATTATTTTGAACTAGTTCAAACTGGTTCAAATGGTACAAGCGAGTTCACAAGCTCAAAAAGTTCAAACATGGCCATTTTCAGTGCAAAGGTTTAGTGATTTGGTGATCAAGTTTGAAGGCCCATTCAGTGGTTCAATCTGGTACAATTGGTGCAAGCAAGTTTACAGATTCAGTATAGCAATTCAATTCATTGATCATTTTTTAGAGGTACAGTTCCATGGCCTGAATCCTCAAGTTCAGAGATTTCAAATTGGTTCAGATCCAATATTTAGATCCATGGTCCAAATGCAGATTTCAGGGGTGAACACAAAGGCATAGATTCGATGCAGACTAGATCACTAGTTCAGAATGGAGATCTAAACTTGAAGGTTCAAGTCCACTAGTGGCTCAACTTTAGCAAGATATATCACTTGACAATAAACAATGAGTGAAGCATCCAAAGAATGAGGAACGTAATCGAAGGTTGCAGAGGCGGAAGAATTAAGAAACCTCGTGTTTGTTTCACAAGCTTTGAGTATACAGATACATACCCCGATCAACATAAAGAATATGTAAATGGATCATGAAACTAACCCTTAAGAAAGGGGAGGATAGAGATAAAAGCATCTCTAGTTGAAGCATATATATCAGTTACAAATGGTGCTAGGTGTACGATATTGTTCACACAGTTAACTTATGCAATTCCATACTGATGGGTAGCACATCCTCCATTTGGACTTATGACATGGTCAACATAAATGTAAGCCATCAAAAGGAGATGTGTGTGAGATGTTTAACAAAATGCTCCCTCCCACAAATTCCAAAAATTGGGTCACAAAGTCCATGGGAAATGATCTCAACATCAACTTAAAGAGGAATTGTATTGTCTAAGCCGTTGTCCACCATATGTGCATTCATAAACTTGAATGCATGCAAATTCCATAAATTTGACAAGTGAGCCCGGGGGAGGAATTTTATAATGTCAGGACCCAAAGACATGCATGAAACAAGTTGAAGATCAACAGTCAAATGACACATCTTCAAAGGCTCGAGCTGAAGTTGAAAGGTGATGAACCCAAACCATGGGTCGGGCCCCCATGAGAATATTCATATGGGAGATCAGTGAATCGAAGCCTTTGTAAGCTTTGTAATCAGATGCAAAAAAAAGTGAAACTTCAATGGGACATTAAAACACACTTCAGATAGAAGACAAGCCAATCATTTGACAAAATATCATGGAGAGACATGATGTGCGGGCACAACCATTGGGTGTGACAGGTATATATGGAGTGGGCTTGTGGAAGGCCAGCAACTAATTTTATCACTTATGCTCTAACCATGGCGTAAGATGGATTCTCCCATATGATGATTACCCCTACTGTCAACAATGAAAAATCAACACTTTTCCGCATTTGGGCTAGAAAAAATACAAGTGACTGATAGATTATGGTGATGGTATATGTTACGTGAATAACAATGTTGATAAGGAAGATAACATAATTCAGAGTATTGCCCTAAAGGAGTCATCGTGTATGTTAGGAAGGCAATACAAGATATGCTCAGTAAAGTTGTCTTTTTCTTTGCATGCCACATGTCAAGTGTCATCAAGGCTATCGACTTCATCCTTTGATGAAACAATATACACTAGCTCATAAAAAACAAAGAACATCTTCCTGATGTGACCTTGACACCAATATCAAACCTAATATTACCTTTATTTAGAAAGTTATAATGTTTTAAAGGGAACATTCATTATAAAAAAGTGGGATTAACATTTACGGGAGACATATCATTTGAGGACAGTTTCCAAGATTCAATTACAAAACTGAATAACATTTCCAACAAATCTATTTATAGGAGGAATTTAGACGTGATAAAGGTGTTCTGATTTCCAACTCTGCTATGGGAGACTTTGTGCTAGGGGCAGAGGGCTTTTTGTTTCTATTTTTTTTTCAAATGAAGGGGGAAAATAAATATTGGGGTTTTTCCAGATTGTAATTTGTGAGTATGAAATAAAATTTCAACGGAAATAAATATTTGTATCCCAAATCTTTGAGTTTGGAAATTTATTTTCTAATTGAGATCGATCTTTGAATTGATCAAATCTCTTTTGAGTATAATTTTTTCTCGAGTGATTACATGCATGATAATCTTTTGGTCTTTGATCCTTAGTTATTCGTGCATTGGGAAGAGAATGATATGTTTTCATTCTTGCATTTTCTCTATAATGTAAGGTCATAACCAATGGACTTTGTACCATTTTTCTGTTGTGCTTAGTTGTTAGATTAGCTTCTTTGCATCTTTTATGTGTTTACGGGTAGATGTTTGTGTGCCTTTCTTGCTTTCAGGTTAAAACCATCTTTGTAAGTGGTTCTGTGAATTCGTTGGACATCTTACATGGGGAGTTTTACCCGAATAATTCAGAGGAAGATTATCAATCCCATGATAATATGTCCAACTGTTAGTGTGGTTTGTGCTTTATTGGGGGCGTTTGGAGTTGACTTTTGTGTTTATGTTTGAAGGACAAATCTATTCACTGACTGATTTTTGGCGACTTCGTTGGGGAAAGAAATTGAAGTTTTAGTGTTTTCCTTTCTCAAGAATTTGAAGGTGCCTCCCCAAGGATGGAGGTTGGCGACTCTATTGAAGATGAATGTCGAGAGGTATTTCTGGCATATCCATAAATTCTTAAAGAATGGGTTCCAACAAGAATCGAAGATACCTCAAATATTTTTATCTTTATTCCACTGTTTACAAACAATCCAATCAGAGAAGTTACAAAAGATGTGCAAAACAGGTGAGATGGTTGAAATCTTTTTATGGCCCCATACTCATGAAGAAAAAATATATTGTGCAAGAACCCTCAGCAAGCAAAGAGAAAAGTAATGTTGAAGAATTAAAAAAGTTGAACAACAAGAGTGTGCCACAACCCTTCTTCACCCTAGATATGGAATCTCTCAGTTTTAGAGAAAGTGCCAAGTTTAAAGAAGATGATAGCCATCTTGCTTTGGAGTATTTTGTCGATGAATTTTTTTTAGAATGATGTGCAACTGGAAATTGAAACCTCAGTCTCTGTTGAAAAGATAATTGAAGGTGATTCTTTGTGTTTAGAAATATGCAAACAGTCCATAGAACAATCTGGCTTCAGTATAAATGGAGTTCATGTTGATAACAAAGTAAGAAAACATGTTGACAAGATTTCTTCTCATGCTAAAATCTTGATTAAAGAAGGGAATCAAGAAGTTAGTTTCCATTCCGTGGATGACTCGACTAAGGTGTTAAATGGTGCTCTCCTTGATGAAGAAAAAGAAATCATGTATAGTTTCTATCATCTCTTAGACAAAAAGACTTCTCTTTGCATGGTCCAGAATCTTATTAGGAAAATACTATGGAAAGGATTGTGGATGATATAAAGTTTTATGATTAAAGATGTCTCTTCAGGCCTGAGTTTATGTTCATGCGATCCCTGCACATAATTAGTCCACTACCTTTCCATAAGGAGTTTCCCAAGTGAGGCTGCATCGACAGTTTCCGTTCAGGTACAACCCGCTACTCAGGAAAGGCTCATTTTTCTCTACACCGGTAAGTGGCTATGTGTGAGTTTTTCCTATCTTTTCTTATTGTAGTAGGATCTTCCTACTTGTATACATATTGTAAATATCTTTTTGTTGTGCGTAGTGGTAGTTGGAATAATTCTCAAGCTTCGACTTGCTGCTAGTTTAGGTCTTTTGGTTGGCTAGTTGCCTTGTTCCCCTCCGTCCATCTGCAAGCAACTCCCTGTAATGCACTCTTTATTCTTTTGTGACTCTATTGCCCAATGTTTCTAAGCACTTATCTTTTCAACCAGAGAATGTCGGAGTTCTCTATGTTTGTATCAAAAATAGTCCCGCTGTAGAGCCAATGTTAGCCTCCATATAGACCCGAATTTAAAATTTTAAAATTTAGATTTCCCTTGATTCTTGAACCCCGTCAAATTTGGGTTCGAATGGTTTAGTTAGTTTACATCATACCCAGTTTAGTTCAAGAATAGGCTTTGAACCATTTTGAACTAGTTCAAACTGGTTCAAATGGTACAAGCGAGTTTATGGGTTCACAAAGTTCAAACATGGTCAATTTCAATGCAAAGGTTCAGTGATTTGGTGATCAAGTTTGAAGGCCCATTCAGTGGTTCAATTTGGTATAATTATTGCAGGCAGGTTTACAGGGTCAGTATAGCAGTTCAATTCATTGATCATTTTTCAGAGGTACAGTTCTATGACCTGAATCCTCAGTTTCAAAGGTTTCAAATTGGTTCAGATCCATGGTCCAAATGCAGATTTCAGGGGTTAGCTCAAAGGCATAGATTCAATGCAAACTAGATCACTGGTTCAAAATATAGATCTAAACTTGAAGGTTCGAGTCCACAACTTCAACAAGATATATCACTCGACAATATATGATGAGTGAAGCATCCAAAGAATGAGGAACATATTTGACAGTTGCAGAGGAGGAAGAACTAAGAAACCTCATGTTTGTTTCACAAGCTCTGAGAATACAGATACATACCCCGATCAACATACATAATATGTCAATGCATCATGAAACTAACCCTTAAGAAAGGGGAGTATAGAGATAAATGCGTCTCTTGTTGAAGCATATATATGAGTTACAAATGGTGCTGGGTGTACGATATTGTTCACACCGTTAACTTATGCAATTCCATATTGATGGGTAGCGCATCCTCCATTCGGACTTATGGCATGGTCAACATAAATGTAAGCCATCAAAAGGAGATGTTTAACAAAATACTTCCCCCCCGCCCCCCAAATTCCAGTAATTGGGTCACAAAGTCCATGGGAGATGATCTCGACATCAACTTAAAGATGAATTGTATTGTCCAAGCCGCCATCCGTCATATGTGCATTCATAAACGCGAATGCATACAAATTCCATAAATTTGACAAGTGAGACTAGGGGAGGAAATTTATAATGCCAGAACCCGAAGACATGCATGAAACAAGTTGAAGATCATAGTCAAACGACACATCTTCAAAGGCTCGGGCTGAAGTTGAAAGGTGATGAACCCAAACACGTGTCGGGGTCCCGTGAGAATATTCATATGGGAGCTCAGTGAATCGAAGCCTTTGCAATGCTTTGTAATCAGATGCAAAAAAAAAAAAAGTGAAACTTTATCGGGACATTAAAACATAGTTCGAATAGAAGACAAGCCAATCATTTGACAAAATGTCATGGAGAGGCATGATGTGCGGGCACAACCATTGGGTGTGACAGGTATATATGGAGCGGGCTTGTGGAAGGCCAACAACTAATGTAATCACTCATGCTCTAACCATGGCGTAAGATGGACTCTCCCATATGATGACTACCCCTACTATCAACAATGAAAAATCAACACTTTTCCGGATTCGGGCCATAAAATATACAGGTGACTGATAGATTATGGTAATAGTATATGTTACGGGAATCACAATATTGAGAAGGAAGATAACAGAATTTAGAGCATCGCCCTAAAGGAGTCATCATGTATGTTAGGAAGGCAATACGAGATATGCTCAGTGAAGTTGTATTCTTCTTTGCATGCCACTTGTCAAGTGTCATCAAGGCTATCGGATTCATCCTTTGATGACACGATACACACTAGCTCATAAAAAAAAAGAACATCTTCCTGATGCGACCTTGACACCAATATCAAACCTAATATTACCTTTATTTAGAAAGTTATAATGTTTTAAAAGGAACATTCATTACAACAAAGTGGGATTAACATTTACGGTAGACATATCATTTGAGGATAGTTTCCAAGATTCAGTTACAAAACTGAATAGCATTTCCAACAAATCTATTTATAGGAGAAATTTAAACATGATAAAGGTTCTGATTTCCAGCTCTGCTACGGGAGGCTTTGTGCTACGGGCAAAGGGTTTTTTGTTTCTATTTTTGTTTGTAAATGCAGGGGGAAAGAAATATTGGGGTTTTTCCAGATTGTAATTTGTGAGTATGGAAGTAATTATATCTTTGTTATCTTTTTGTATATTCAATGGAAAGAAATATTTGTATGTCAAATCTTTGAGTTTGGACATTTATTTTCTGATTGAGATTGATTTGTGAATTGATCCAATCTCTTTTGAGTATAATTATGTCTCGAGTGATTACGTGCATGATAATCTTTTGGTCTTTGAGCCTTAGTTATTCGTGCACTGGGAAGAGAATGATATATTTTCCTTCTTGCATTTTCTCTATAATGTAAGGTCTGAACCAATGGACTTTGTGCCATTTGTCTGTTGTGCCTAGTTGTTGGATTAGCTTTTTCGCATCTTTTCTGTGTTTACGGGTAGATGTTTGTGTGCCTTTCTTGCTTTCAAGTTAAAAGCATATTTGCAAGTGATTCTGTGAATTTGTTGGAGATCTTACACGGGGAGTTGTACCCAAATAATTGAGAGGAAGATTATCAATCCCATGATAATCTGTCCAATTGTTAGTGTGGTTTGTACTTCATTATGGGCGTTTGGAGTCAACTTTTGTGTTTATGTTTGAAGGAAAAAATTGTTCACTAACAATAACCACAAACTTCTATGCCAAGTCCCAGAACCTCACTGCCTCATTTGATATTTTTTCATAAGTCAAAACTAGATGAAATTTTTTCAGTGTGTTATCTGCACAAAATTAAAACAATTGGAGGTTAACTTTGACAGATGATATTTTGCACCCATGGATGAATTTCTCAAAGTCGATTGTTGTGTTGCACTCTTCGGTCAAATGTTTATCAGCATGCCAATCTCATGGTTTCATGACAAGGTTTGTATGGTTTCCCAAGCTGATTCTAGATACAACAAATTTTGTTTGGTGACTTTCACAAACCCTCAAAATGCATGTTCTAATAATGCCAAATCTTGTTTTTGATCCAAAATGCATTTTGACTCATTCAAAATATCAGTTTGAAGAAGTTTTGAATGACCACTTGTTCAAAAATGGAAAAAATAAATAAATAAATAAAATTAGTCGGGCCCACATCAAGACCCGACATACATCATGACTCCACATACATCATGACTCCCAAAGCCAGATATAAAACCAATGGCAAAATTTATATCATGTGAATAATTTAATTTAAGGGAAATTAGAAGTTTCTTCTATCTTCAAGGATGAGGCCATACATTGTTTCACAAATGATGCAAAATGTCTATCACTTAGACCATTTGAAAATAATTTAGTTAAAAATTAATTGCACCTATAAGGATGGAGGGCCCCCCTCACTTGGTTTCATATGGAACGTGATTCCCTATACTTTCACAAAAAAAAAAGATCGGAGCGACGACACAAACTCTCTCCTTGAAATGGCCATTCTCTCACTCATGGAGGAACTCAAAGCGAGGTTTTGATCGGTGCAAGTTTTTAAAGCCATTAGCAAGACATGCTCTTCGATAGGACATTGAAATGGTCCTTTCGAAGGCTCGTATCTCTTCGATAAAGAGACATCTTCCCTAACCACTTGTTGCGCATGCCACAAATGAGAGCTTTGACTAGGGTATCAACGTCCATCAAAGCATGAAGGATTTTATCAAATGTTGAAGTTGCAAATGTCATGTTAGACAATGACAAAGCACATAAGGTGAGGGCCCGTTTGTTTCGCGGAATTGACCAGGAATTGGCATTTCTGAATTCTGGAATTGTTCAATTCAGTGTTTGTTTCTAAAATAAATAATTAGAATAGGTTTTTGCGAATTCTAATTTTGGGTCATTTTGAGCATTCCACAATTCCACCTCAGACCCTGAAATTGGAATTGAGAGTATTATTTTGGAAAGGAAAATCCATTCCCATTTTTATGTCTATATATATATATATATAAAGGTGTGTATATATACACATGTGTATATACACATGTGTATATACACATGTGTATATACACATATGAGTGTATATACATACATGTGTGTGTATATATATATATGTGTGTGTGTGATATATATACACACATATGTGTATATGTATATATGTATGTATATATACACGTGTATATAAAATTCAATTCCAAGATAGCACCCTCTCCGCGTGTGCCAAGATGGGAGTTTTCAAATAGTTACGGGCATCCATCGAAGTGTAAAGGATGTGTTAGTTACAGGTGCTATAGCATACATTTATCTGAACAAAACGCTTCCAGATGTGTCATATCACCGAATGTTCAATGAATAGAAGGGTTAATGTATTTCGGTTTGGAAGGGATATGAACGCAAAATGTGGCGGTATACAGAATGTCTACAGGGTATGTAAACCTACAGAAAATACACATGAACAATTTGATGGAGTGTCAAAGGAATGACTCAGATGACAAGGATAGTGAGCTTGATGATAATGCAATATTCATATTAGATACTTATCTTGCCTAGACCGTTAAAGATAAAAGTAATGCAGTTTGGAGTGATATTGCCTCATCATAACTAGTGAATTTTAAACTACAAGTACTTTCTTCTAGAGTTCTGTCTGCAAACGAAACTCCACTTAATCGATTATTTTGACTATTTTCTCATGTTCGCTGCGAGCTTTTGAGAAGAATTCTTCTCCATCAAAAGGAAATGAACAATTTGCCAACCGTATTTGGGTTATTATAGAGTGGAAAATTTGTAAAGCAAAAGAGTACCCCAAAGGTCTAAAGGTGAACTTCACTTTTGCAGAGTCTTTTGGATAAGGTTATATATCTGAAAGGAGGTTTCAAAGAAGTGTCGGTGCATTAACAAAGTACATCAACTATTTGACAGAGGACATAGAATGAAATAATTGCAGAATGTGCAGGAATACTATAGTTTGTAGGCAGAGGACTAAAGAAAATATGAAGAGTGTCAGAGCACTAAAATTGTTTCATCAATTATCAGAGAGATGCCATTTCAAGAAAGATGTGACTACAAAATGTTCATTTGGAACAAATTTTTGCATTTGACATATGGTTGGAAATATATATATATATATATATATATAGAAAATAAGAAAGCAATAGATTACATTTTCACTCTAAAGTGATAAATATTATCATGAAAATGGTCATCTCACTAGAAGACAAAAATGTTTGCACAAGGAAATACAAGAGATTAATTGTTGTTTTCTTTTAGCTTTGAGGGAGGAAGTTGATTAGTTTATTGGGAATAACTAATTAGTTCTCATTTGAATAGTGACATTGTTTTATAACTAAAATTTGTAACCATTATAAATGTTACTTTTGTATCTACTAAAGGGACACCGAAGATTGGAGAAAGAGGGAGATGAGAATCACTATCATTATGAAAACATTACTAAAATACAATAAATTTATACAAATTTTGTCTTCTCTTTTATGTTGTGCAAGTGAGTATTATTGAGTTCCTCTGACATTCAATTCTACTTATATTATTTTGGTTACAGTAACCAAAGATTTTTTAGATATTTTCTATACATGGTGATTATCTTATTATGTAAGTTTGTAATATCAAGGATATCCTAGATTTATTAAAGAATTATTTTGTCTTTGAATAATTGTTATGCTTGGTTCTCTCAAGGAGAGATTAAATGCATGCGGAATGGTCATTGTAATAATAATAAATCACTAAGTATGAGGAACTAAATAGTTGACAAACTCATATCAGGTGTGAGGTTAAAAATTGTCTAACAAAGAAACATAAGAATTACGATAGGGAATAAATTCACTCTATTGCCCAAATAGGAGGAAGCTGCTGATCAAATTTTACTTCAAACCAATCAAAATATTATTTAATTTTAGTTTTAGTTATAGATATAGGAGTAGGAAGTAGTTTTGTGAATAGTTACCTATTTCAGACATTCATGTCGGTCCGAAGGTGAGGATGATTTAATTAAGAAGTTTTAATTTGCTTGAACATTAAAAGGTACACCCACCTTGGTATAGAAAAACTAAAAGTGCTAGAGGATTAAGTCCATTTGAAGGTTGATTTGTGTTCATTGGCCAAGATTCAATGTTAAACCTGAGCATAAGGCCTGGCATACCTTTAGGGTTTAACAACCTACAATTTTGAGCTCCAACACATTGTTTATACATTTGTGACCGATTTCATCTCTGCCTATCTTCACATTCACACTTCATAATATCTTGTACGTAGTCATCCACATATTATTCATACATCTCTAAAGGATAACCACAAAAATAATCTACCCACCATAACACAAAATAACATTCGTTAGGTCAGCTTTAGAGGATGTTGTGTGTAACACATAAACTATCGACCCCAAACATAATCTCCAAGGAGTGAAGAAGTTAAATAAAGAAGCATCTCACCATATTGGTACACCTTCCTTAAGATCCAAAATCTTCATGATAATCATCACACGCCACCACAAGGACTAGAACATCTTACTTGACCCAAAAAGATAATACAATTAATGATTGTCAACTAGATGGACACAAAAAGTGGTATGTGCCTCAAAGACTATTGTGGATACTTATCATAGCATCAATTGGTCACATCACAATCATATAAAAAAACTACATCATTAAAAAAATAAAACAGGGAGGAATGCAAAGCATTCTTATGAACTGGTACTTTGTTTTTTTCAAGCTAATGCACAAAATATCATAACTCTTATTGTGGACTAAATCATACCATGAAAGCATATATATAGCATCCTTTGACATTTCTAGCACCATACTCCAACCACAAGATGAAATATATTGATGCACCACAGTGCAGACCAAAAATGAAAACTGAGTCTGACAAACTACTAACTAGAACAATCGCGCTTAGCTACTTTTATGTGCAGACAACTAAAATCATCTCCACACTTTGGATAATACCTAATACATATAAATATATATTCTAAAATCTTCTCTACCAATCTCCACTCATATATAACACCATATATGTAGATTGTTGACATCGAGGACACAATTCTTGGACTTTTGTATCTGTCTTGTGGATATAAACTATAACAAGTTTGACATTAGTGACAACCCAAAATACATATTTGCAAATATTCCCCCCTTTTTCATTGATGGAAACACTGTTGGACTCTTGACATTATCAATATGTTTCAACCCATTCGACATCAAGGACAAAGGGTGTACCAAAATACTATACAAACTATGAGTTGGCAAACATTGCTCTCCCTAAGACCAAAACATTTCTACACACACACACATCTATCTATCTATCAATCTATTTGTAATAGTGGTAAAATATCCAGATTAGTATACTTGCAATAATAGAGATTAGATCCAACCACACGATCTAGATTATTGTAAATTGTACTCATATTCAAGAGAGAAATGACATAATTGAATGCATAAGATAAATAATTAAAATCAAATGAATATGCAAACATCAAACCAATATGTTATCCCTTGTCTTTTCTCCTTATCTTTGCAATTGTAAGCTCTCATATTTAATCCAATTATGATAACATGGGAATTTAAATATCATGGCTGTAAATAATGAAGAATCAACTTCATCACATAGACTTTCCTTTAGATTTCAATATCTACAATTCTGATTGATTGATAATGAATAGTTAAGTCTTATTTAGACTAAAATTGATTAAATAGATTACTTAGACTAATTAAGAGTTAACCGGTTGCCTAACAAAATTGATTGATAAGAAGACTAAATAAATTGGATATAATACTGATTAGATTGGACAAAAGACTGATTAGATTGGATAGAAGACTAATTAGATTGGACAAAGGACTCATTAGATTGTTTAGTCAAACTGAAAGTCAATATTAGTCATGGAGTGGAACAAGAAAAATAATTATCATTAAAAAAATTCAAAAATTTATTTAATTGTGCAAGATTGTAGGAATAAATAAATTGTATAATTTATTTATTTTAAGAAGACTTAGCTAACATCGTGGAAGTGGAATAATGAAATAAAATAATTATTTCATTGAATTATAGAAGCATAGTTAGTAAATTAAATAGTTGAAATAATTATTTAATTGTGATGACAAAAATGAGAAATATTAGTATAATTAAATAATAAGAATTATTCAACTAAGGTTGGAGAAAAGACATTAATTAAGTAATAAAATCATTTAACTAATATTAAGAAGATTTATTAGATAAAATTTGAAAGATAAATGAAGTGGACGTTAAATAATTAAATAATTAATTACAATCATTTAATTATTGAATTTGGAAGGAAAAGACGAATTTGAATTTAAATTAGAAGAATGACAAAAATGAATGAAATAATTAAGATTAATTAACTAAGACAAAAATGGTGTTAATATTGCACATAGATGATGGGACATTCTTAGGTGTCTACATTGTATGTGATACAGTCGAGGATAGTGGGAACTCATTGAGTTCAAACAAATCCTTGTAGCAAGATCAATAGAAGCCAACAAGGTAAAAGTAAACGAATGCAAGATCATCCAATTTATTAACATAAAATTAGTTACACGAGACTACTATAAGCAAAAATACATTCCAGGCATACATGCCTGATTGGAACGTTCAATAGGTTATATTTTTACATGATATGACCTTCTGGAAATCAATTACAAGAGTTTTTTAAAGCCTTCACAAACATCTGGTCAGCCAAGAAAGATTACATTTCCCAATGCAGAGAAAATGTATTACAAAAAATAGGTTAGGACCTAAATCATAAGGATCTTCCTCCAATGAGTGGGACATGGATCGTGATCCCTCAAGTAGGTCGGCCACAAAGGTAACATCATTGAGAAATGAGTCGTTAAGATTCGCCGAATGGGGAACCCTTCACGAGTTCAGAAAATACAAACTGGCTAGAAAACATGAAGAACAAGACAGTCGTGCCAAGAATATGCAAGATCTCATGTGTGAAACAACCAAATGTTGCATGAACCCAGGAGAAGGTCCAATACGATGCCACAAACATGTTGTAAGGATCACAACCACAAAGAATATACACAGAATGATAACAAAAAGAAACTCGGAGACTGATAAAACAAGAAAATAGGAAAACAAAATACTTTTGGTTGTTGCAAGATTGTCATAAACCCAAGATGCTCTTGCATCAGTGTGTGTGTGTGTGTGTGTGTGTGTGTGTGTGTGTGTGTGTGTCTATGTATATGTATATGTATATATTAAATATTACAAAATGTGTCATTTGGTTAAATATTTAAATATTACATTTTTGTAAGTGATGAGTATGTCTTATAATTTGTGGCATCCTACATGAGGCTTTCTATTTAATTTTCACAAAACAAAACATGACTAAAACATAGGAGGAAAAAATTAACTTAAAAAAAACTAAGCTACCTTACGTTATGTGTACACACGCACACGCGCGCGCGCGCACACACACACACATATAGTGTGTGTGTGTGTGTGTGTGTGTGTGTGTGTGTGTGTGTGTGTGTATTGTTAGTGAACAAATTTGTCTTTCGAAAAGAGAAGGGTATGTGAAATGAAAATTTACTGTTGTGTCATGCTTTTCATTTAATCAAGGGCACGCAAGAACGTGAGAGGACACTGAAGAAACTACAAGTGATTTTTTCCCTAAGTGATGAGTATGTCTTGCAATTTGTGGCACCCTACATGAAGTTTTGTATTTAATTTTCACAAAACAAAACATGACTACATAGGAGGAAAAAATTAACTTTAAAAAAAAACTAAGCTACCTTACGTTACTAATTAAACGAGACATTTTGTAATATTTAAAACCATAATATTTGTTGCTTTCATTCAACAAGAATTTTTCATTGTTCATTTTCCATGACACTTAGTAGAAGTAAACAAAACCAAAGAAGATTGAAGTGTAGATAAAATGTAGAAACACCAGAGTTAATTTATCACTACTAAAAACCCACGACTAGCTGGCCATAAAGAAACCAAGTACTCTGTGAGGTTCAAACAAATACATGGTAAAAGAATACAAAAATTCACCAAATGAAAACCTAATTTTGACAAATACACACAACTACACAAAATTTGATGCCTAGCCAACTCGATTATAGTTAGCTCACCATAAGAAAATAAAGCATTAGATCATGTTCAAACAAACACATAGCAAAAGAATACAAAAACCCAGCAAACCGTACGCCTATTTCAACAATCTAAGTCTAGCTCATTATTTCCTTCCATCTCTAAGCCCTCGCCCACCCCTTGCTTGGCCCTTGCTTCATTTTTTCCAATCCCTTGTTAAAATGACGATACTACAAAAACAACTAATGTTTTCGGTTAATCAATGACCTATTAATTTTTCAAAGGCAAAGATAATTTTTGGGTGAATGGGTATAATATTTGTTGGTCGACCGACTATAATTTTCATTGCAATTTTTTATGTTTTTATTGTGCAAAATTGGCAAAGAGAAAAACTTATTGAACATGCCAAATAACTTAGAGGGGGGTGAATCTATTATTCCCACACAAATTTACAAAACTTTTTCTCTGTTGTTTAACACTTAAATAGTTCCAATAACAACTTAAGATTTAGCAATTTAGCACATTAAGTAAATATAAACATGAAATGCACAGGAACACCAAAACAAAGAACACCATATTTCACGTGGAAACCCCAAGATGGGTAAAAACACAAAGAAGCTAATTGTCATGAAATGCAAAAACACTTGTTAAGGTGACATCAAAAGGTGATTTGATACAAAGGCTTGCTACTACAAATGGTCACTAAAAGAAGGCTCATTGCCAATACACAAGGGCTCACTACTAGAAGGATCACTACCAATACATAGGGGCTCATTGCTGATACACAAGGGTTCACTGTCGATACACAAGGGCTCATTATCGATACAAGGGATCACTACCGAAATATATGAAAAGGAATATAATCCACCTCTGAGATCTATAGACTACTCTGCACGAACATGGATCTCCTTCGCACAAATTCATAGTCACTTTGAATATACTACACACTTATATATTTTCACACCCTTATTTCTTATGTTCATGCCTTATTTATACAACACCATGAGATCCACAAGGTCAACTACATAATTTAAAATAGGTTGCACCAAAACACTCTCGCAGTGAGAAGGAATGAAATGAGCAACACCTTGACCAATACAACACACCACACTACACAACACCTTCTCCAAGGTACACATTACAAAACCAAAGTTGGGACTGAAACACATCCATATAGGATTGAGCATACAATCTACCAAAATATAGATTCTAGGGACCACAAGGTATCAGTGAACACGCCAAACACTCTAACCAATACGTCATTTACTCCAAACGATACAATAACCAATACAACACTATGTCAAAAACATAGTAACTAATACAATTGAAGATGAGATATGAGTATGTTGACATCAATGACAACCATTCATGAAAATACCATTGGAAAGCATCAACTTCACAATATAACAATCTCCCCCTTTTTCATTGACGGTAACATTCATCAATAAAAAAGCACAAAAACAACCAGGAAACTTCTCCACCTTTGACAACAATGACAAAGGACCAGGAAAAACTCTACCTTGTTGAAACACACTTCTCCCCCCAAGAGGAAGCCTCCAAGCACTGATCTAGAAAGATATAGCTTATGAAAAGCACTGGATCAATCCACACACTGATGCATCTAGTGAACACTAGGAAGGGGCATAACCCCCAACTTCCCTCAGAGATACTCGAAAGTATCTTTGTACAAAGGTTTGGTGAATATGTTTGCAATATGCTCCTTTGTGGATACATACTCCAGTTTTACTGCACCTTCTTCCACATTTTTTTTCTAATGAAGTGATATTTGATGTCAATATGTTTTGTTTTGCAATGCATTACTAATTTCCTTGACATGCTTATCACACTAGTATTATCACACATGATAGGAATTGGTCCTTCAAAAATGATTCATATATCCTACAATGTTCATTTCATCCATAAAACCTGAGTGAAACATGATGACGCTGCAATGTACAATGATTCAACAATGGATAATGTTACAAAATCATGCTTCTTGCTTGACCAAGCAACTAATCAAGAGCCAAGAAAGAATGTTCCACCATTGGTACTTCTTCTTTTGTTCAAACAACCTGCCCAATGTTCATCTGTATATTTTTTCATTGAAAAATCTGATTCTGTAGGACTATAACCCCATATCTTATATCCCTTTTAGTTAGATTAAAATCCTTTTTACTGTCGTAATATGTGACTCTTTCGGTTCTTGCTGAAATCTGGTTGCTAGACATGCTACATACATACATAATATATGGTCTGGTAGTATTAAGTTATAACAAGCCTCCAATCATCAACCTATAAAGAATTGCATCTGCTTTTGGGTATTCATCTTCCTTGGTCATATTGCTTCTGGTAACAATAGGAGTGCAAACATGCTTTGAATTTTCTAAACCAAACTTCTTCAATAACTCCTTCACATACTTGGATTGAGAGATAAAAATGCCTTTTTTGTTCCGATTGACTCGTAATCCAAGAAATAAATTTAATTCTCCTATCATTGACATTTAAAATTCCTTCTGCAAACTTCTTGCATAAGACATCTTTGCCGCCAAAGATGATGTCATCAACATACATAACAACAATCAAAATATTTTCTAAATTTACCTTGAAGTGCAGATTATTGTTGGGTCATCCTTTCCTAAATCCTTGATTGATCAAATATTTGTCCAGTTTAACATACTAGGCTCTAGGTGCCTGCTTTAGGCCAAATAATGCCTTCTTAAATCTACAAACAACATTAGGATCATTTTCTAATTTGAAACCTTTTGGTTGTTTGATGTATACTTCTTCCTTCAGTTCTCCATTTAGGAATTTAGACTTGACATCCATCTAATTAAATTTGAATTTCTTGAATGTTGCAAATACCAATAACATCATAATAGCTTCCATCGGAGCAAGAATAGCATAAGTCTCCTCGAAATCAATTCCTTCAATCTGTGAGTAACCTTTGCAAACCAATCTTGCCTTGTTTCTTACAACTTTTCCATTCTCATCTAGCTTGTTTCAGTACACCCATTTTGTACCTATCACATTTTTTTCTTTCAGTCTGGGCACAAGTTCCCAGGTTTGATTATTTATGTCTGGTTTAGTTCTTCCTTCATATCATTAATCCAACTCTAATCATTACAAGCCTCTGCTAATGACTTAGGTTCAACTTTAGAAAGTAAATGTTGTCACAAAAGTTTGCACTCTTGTCTAGATGGTGGTTTTATTGGACCAATAAAATCCAAACCCCATTGTGAAAATGGTTGGTCTTATTGAATATGACAGAGAGGAAGGGAAACCAATCTCTATTTTCCTGAAAAGAAGGCACAATTCTTACATTTTCTCACCCTTTGGTGATAATCTCTGAAAAATGTAGGCCAATAGTAACCAACCCTCAATATATTCATATTTGTTACTCTATCTAAAAAATATCCACGTAAAGGGCCATTGTGAAACTCTCCTAACAACCTATTAGTCTGATCTGAATTGATGCATCTTAGTAAGATTTCATTGGAATCTTTTTTGAATAGTATATCATCCACCAAGTCATAAGGAATTGACTGTAATATGAACTATATCCTCTTATCTTTGTTTAAACCTTGTGGATATATTCCTTTTGTCAAAAAGATACTCATACCATACAACCAATCATTTTGATTTTCATTCTCAGTTGGTTGTTCATCTTGTAGAATATTGCCAGCCCCTTTAGGCATCTCAAAAGATGATACCATTTGTTCACATAAGCCTTTGACTCTTACAAGCTTGGTGATATTGATCTCAATGTCATATTCCGTGACTTTGGTGATCCATCCAACTCTTTTCTCACTGATATCCTTATTTAAAAGGAAGTCCTTTACAATTGCATGTGGAACCAAGAGTTGGATCTTGTTATTAGATAGTATATGTCTAAACTTTTTGAGAGCTCTCGTGACATAAAGAACTTGCCTTTATACATATTTGTATCTACCTTCATATTATTTAAGCCCTTCACTAAAGAAAGCAATGGGCTACTCCAAATTTTATGAATTTAGTTGTATTAGAACATTTGATAAGCTAGATTCCCCTCCAAGAGTGTAGAGATTAAAATCCTTATCAAAATTAGGATTGACAAGAGTAGGAGCGGATGCAATTGTTTTTTTAATCTCCTCAAAACTTGTCTTTACTTCCTTGGTCCATCTGAATTTCATGTTCCTTTTAAGCATACTTGTAAGAGGTTTAACCATAATAACAAGGTTAGGAATGAGCCTTCTTAGAAAATTCATCCTTCCTAGGAAACTCTGTAGTCCTTTCTTGTGACTAGGAAGTGGAAGAGAAAGGATAGCCTCCACTCTTTCTGGATCTATGGTCAAGCCATCCCCTGATATAATGTGTCCTAAAAGATTTCATTTATTAGTAGCAAACACACATTTTTTGGGATTCAAAGGCACACCATGTCATCTACATTTAATGAATACTTGCCTTAAATGACCAAAATGATTTTTTGCATGCTCAAAGTAAACAATTATATCGTTAAGATATATTAGCACAAAATCTATCAATACACCTTTAAAGGCCATTTCCATTACCTCTTGGAATGTATCACATGCATTAGTTAGCCCAAATGAAATTTTACAATAGGCATAAGTGCCCCATTTTGTGGTAAATGCAGTAATGTATTGGTTTGATTCTTGGACTAAGATTTGGTTATAACCTGAATATCCATCTAGAAAAGAAAATTGTTCTGAACCACTAACTTTTGACAAGATCTGCTCCATGGAAGGAAGGGGGTGATGATCCTTAAGGGAAGTCTTATTAAGGTCTCTAAAGTCCAGACATAATATAATTTATCCATTCTTCTCCCTTACACGAACAAGATAAGCTACCTAAGAAGAATGCTTAATAGGAAATAGTATATTAGCCTCTATAAGTTTGGATAGCTCTTTTCTCATCAAGGGTTCAATCTTAGGATTGGTTGGTCTTTGTTTTTGTCTAGCTTGTTTTGCATCGGTATTTAACTCTATGGTATGTTGAGACGAGCTTGGCTCAAAACCCCTTAAGTCCTCATATATCCAAACAATAACATCATTGAATTCTTGACATAAATCAATGAAAACTTATTGTTTAGTCTCAAAGCATACCTTTCCCAAATTAAGATTCTTTCCATCAACAATAATGATAGGTTTGTAGTTATCCTTCTACATAGCTAGGTTCATACCTTTGTTCCTTGCTTGATCATCTGAGTTAAAAATACCCTCGAAGAAGAAGAATCCTTTAGGTAATTTATTGGAATTGATCCTCGTAATATGATCTCCATATTGGCTCTATAAATTAGAATGATTTTTAGCAAATAATTCCACTTCATGTTGTAGAGAATTGGCAATTTGTAAATCATAATAAAAAACTTGCCAATTTGTACAATTATCTGGGACAACGGGCCTTACAACTAGTATGATATATTGTTCCTTTATGTCATCAACATGTTCTAGTATGTTATAATGAGCACCAACCATTGCAAGCCTATCGACATGTTTTTTATGATTCCTATGAATACTCTAAATGTTGAAAGCCTGAAAGGCATCAATAGATCCCAAACTTTGTGTTTGTATAATTTAAGGAGGTTGTTCTTTGTAACATTCTAGTTTCTAACTTGATTAACAACAAACTCACTGTCTCCAAAGACTTGTAAGGATTTTATACCCTTTTTATGTGCAGGTTGGAGACCTTGGATCAAGGCTTCATACTCAGTTGCATTGTTAGTGCAGTTGAATTGAAGTCTATATGAAAAATAATATTTCTCTGAATTTGGAGAAACAAGAATTACACCAACACCTGAATCATTCTTATTCCTTGAACCATCAAAGAACATGTTCCACAATCCATCAATATTTTATTGTTCCATCATGAGATTATGAATAGGAGCATCCTCCTCATGTATGCAATAATTTTGAAGGCCTCTTCTTTCAACCTCTACTACTGGATCAAATTGGAAATAATTATCCCACTCATCTAAAACATAATCTAGAACCTCTATCAAGATAGTAGAAGATTCATGAACTATGCATTCTTCCTCTTCTTCATGGAGTGTGCAATTCATGTTTATGGGGCTAGGTGTGTAAGGTTCTATATGATTGAGATAAAATAGCTCTGCCTTTATGGAAGCATTTGTTCTATATCTGGTCATAAAGAACATGGTAGACCAATCATATGCAATATAGCCCCCTTATCTTAGCAGTGAAGTCCCTTGAAAGACAAAGGGAAAAATGTACAGGGAGGTCAATAAATTATATGTCTTGTGTGACATCACAACCAAGGCATGCATGCAAGGCCAATTTGACATCTTTTAGTACTCCTATTTGGGAAGAAGTGTCATCCAATTGGATAACTCCTTTAGTCATAGGTTCATACATAATACCAAGAAGGTAAGCTACCTTCTTTGGCATGACTGAGCTACTAGCTCCATATTCTATCATACAATTATGGACTAATTTTCTCCTATAATTAAAGATATATAAAAGGGGGAAAGCTTGTCCCTCTTTCTTATATTTTATTCCTTTATAGGTTGCACTAGACTTGATACTCCATTTAGTGTTCCATTTTCTTTTTCACTTGTTGTTGTTGGTCCCTTTTGACTCTTAATGGCCTTCAACTCCTCATGCAATAAGTCCAACTATGGTGGAAATGAGAGGGCATCCCACATATAAATATTGACATTGGTCCTTTCATTTGATCTACAATATTCAAGGGAATGCTTTTTGTTTTGGTAGGACCTTTAATAATAATAGGATTTGATTTGTGTATTGGAACATCTTGAGGTTTCTTTGGCTTCTTGTCATTTTGATTAGTACTATGATTTTTTACTGGAGCAGCGGACATACCTGCTATTGTAGGAGGTTCAATGACTGTTGAAGTTTAAGCTTGATTTGAAGAAGGAGGTGAAGCACTCTCTACCGCTCTCCTCTTGCTTCTAGTATTGTGAGCTATGCCATCGTTGGTATCATGATTGGCAAAAGAGTACTCTTGTGGCTGATAAAAATACATCATTGGACAAATTTGAATCATATTGTTGTCCTAAATTTGTTGGTTCTTATTGCATTATTAGAGCTTGATAAGATTCTTCCCTTTGACAACCGCAATGCTCAAAAGGTTTATCGCAAGTAGTACACTATTATTGTGCTTGAGCAAAATTGTTTTGAGCAAAAAGTGTTCTTACTGAATTTGTATTTGAATTCACAAGAACAAAATTATTCCAAGGCCTATTTTGGTTTCATGGACATTTTCCTTGATTTTGTGGCTTTCTAAGAAAATAATTTTGAGTATGAGACTGATAAGGTTTACTACCTCGAGCTTGTTGTCTCTCTAGAGTCACTACTTTTTTCCTAATATTTTGTAGCCTAGATTGAAACCTTGCATTTGTTGCATCATGCTTTCAATAATGGTTTCAAGTTTACTACTTGAAGATGTTGAACTCGATGGAGCAACAATAAGAGGTTGACTTGAAGTAGCAGTGGGAATAGGAGCCACCATAGGTTGATGTGTAGCTGCTTCTGGACACAAAGTCATTGGAGGCCTTGGAGCCAACTTTCCTCCTTGGATTAAGAAATTATCTTCTCTTATAACTCTATGATATGCAGATGGTAAAGTATCTCCTCCCATTCTCTGCAGTGTGGTAGAAATATCACTATTTATAGCTGTAAGAAAATGCAAAAAAGCATTACCAGGAGAAAGATTTGCTGAAGAAGGTATTATGTCCCATGTCTTTTAGAATCTATAGTTTAAATTTGTCATCAACTCATGGGGTGCTCATTTAATTGTATTCAAGTGCTCTAAAAGTGATAGGTGATCACTTTTATCCTCAAAATGCTTGCATAGTCACTCTCCTAACTCATCCTAATTATGGATGGAGTTATGAGGTAATCCCCTGTACCGCTGCAAGGCTTTTCATTTTAGAGATGAGGCTATAAGTCTAACAACAACATCATCCTTTCTAATACCATGTATATTAGAGATATTTGAAACTTGTTTAATGTGTTCTATTGGGGAAATGAAAGTTTCACTAGTGAAACCTAGTAAACTTTAAAGTGCAGACACTACTATATTATTAATTTGTGTTGGAATAAGAGGGATGCCATTGTTAAAGGTAGAAAGTTTTTTATTTCTAGGAATGACCATATTAAATAATGATCTATTCGAGTTAATGGATGAAATCTTAGGTTGTGATCTATCAACTAGAGGAGTAGAAAGAGATTTAGGGGATGGAACAACTACTTGTGTACCCCTTTCTAGTGATAATGAAAGCCTACCTCTCCTTTTTCTAGAGCCTAAAAATCAGAGTTGAATAAACTTAAAATTGCCTCTAGAAGATGCCCTTGTTTGTATACTCACCATAAATTATAGCAATCTAGTACTGAACTGAGATATAGAGATGGAGTCGCCAAGTACTTAAGTTTGAGCCTCTTAAAAGCTTGAATGCTAAGAGAATTACTATCTCCTTTCTGTAGAAGTTGAAGTCCTTTGTTTAACACCAACAAATAGTAGGATTCTTCTTGTAAGCTTGAACTATGTCCCACCGAGAGTGCCAAAAATTGTTTCCACAAAATTTTGCACCCTTGTCTAGATGGTGGTTAGTAACCTAGCCAACCTTGTGAAACATGGAAAATAATCTCAATGTTGGACTTTCTTAATGAGATTGAATCCTTGGAGAAGGTTGACTTCCTTACAACCAGGGTACATCTTACTAATTACTGCTTTTGAAGGAAAGGGAGAAAGATTGCATGAAAGGAGTGTTAGGATTAAGTAATACTAATAGGGGAGGTGAAATAGTATTATAATACTTCAAACTTAAACTTAATAAATTATAACTTAACCAGATAATTGAAGAATTGAAAAGAACATCAATGCAAAACACATAGCTCATAACACCATGAATTTGTTCTTGATCAAACCCCGACGAAGGGAAAACCACAGCGGGGATGGTACCCACAAATATGTAAAAAAAGTATATTGTCCATGTTAGGAGACCTAGCCCTACTAGGAACAAAATATTGCGTTAGTACATTTCCCTATTAAAGGTATACATTGAGTCACTACTCATACAATCATAAATATGTCTCTGTTAAAATGTATATTAAAAATGAACATAAACAAGCATCTGTTATGCTTAGGTAGTTCCAATTGTATCTCACATTATCATCTATCTTATTCTAACATCATAATGCACCCATTCATCTATTTGTATACATTCTATGCATTTCATTGCTTCTCAAAAATCTCTTCATATATATACATTTTACATATCCAGTCAGCTTCCAAATACATCACAAAATGGAATCAACACCTATACAAAAATTAAATATAAATTCGCCAACCTTACACTACCAAAATATAGGTAATACACAATCCAAATCCAACATAGCACATCTGGATTCCACACCATACTCCCTCCATCATCGCAACCTTTTATCTATCTTGTATCACTGCTACTGTGTCTTCACATGGCTTCAACACACTATAACTTACTGTGATCGACTCTAAAACATAAGAGACCTTAACTGAAGTTCATATATATCCCAAAATAGATTCCCCTGAGATCACATGTCTTCATTCACCATATACTATGCTCGCTGACCAAAAATGTACTCCTGTACCCTGTTAAACTACTTTCGGGACTTAGTCATTTTGCAAGCCGTAACTCCAAAACTGTATTTCACACCAAGCGATCATCCATAACAGATGTGTTTCCATAAATGAAAACCCTAATGTATTCCTAAAAAATGACTAAGTGTCCATACCCAAAAAAAACATTACACTTCTTTATCTCCTTTACATATTTACTATACTATCTTCTCTATCTGTCCTCTGTTCCTTTTTCATATCTTGTCTTCTCCCCATTTGACATTTATGAAAAAGGTATAAAAAAAAAAGTAGAATACATAACAAAATTGATACAACTGCTTACCCAAAAATCTAGACCATCTTAAGCACATCCTGGAAAAAAATTTCCAAGATTTTACTTTGTCTGTTCAAGCCTTTACCAATATATGACTCACATGAATCAGTCTATTGAGTGCAAAGGAAGATGTCTCTACTTCCTTTAACTCCGTAGGCATGTTCCCAGTAAGAGCTTGTTCTATTTTCTCCATATCTGAAATGTGAATCTCAAGAATTGATAGCTTAGGAGTAATTAAACTCTTCAGCATACCAAATTTGCCCATAACTCTCCATTTCTATGTATCCAACACACTCAACTTGTCTAATATTCTAAACACTTCTTTGTCTAACTCTAGTACAGTGTGTGAGGAGGTCTCACAACTATGTATCAAATTTTCTAGGATCTGCATGTCCTTTCCTATGATGTCCTCAATATTATGAAGATGTCTGATAGGATTTACACAATAACTGTTTAACTTCCTTTAATGTGACACACAACTCTTCACTTCAGTCATTGTCTTTCCCAGTATGCCCAAGTCCTATGCAATAGACTTGCATACTTCTTCCAACTTCTTCGTTAATTATTTATTATATTCCTTCTCTTCAAGGATCTTCTCTAAGGACTCATAGTGATTCTCAAAGTCATCCAATACCTTGTTCAAGTTCTTTGTATTGTCCTTTCCTTTAAAAGTAAGAGGTATAGGTAGGAGTTTAGTGAAAGTTTCAATTGTTCTTTCCATTACCATATATCTCTTTCACCTTTGCAATTGTGATGTAGGATAGCTTCATCAACTCATCCTCATCCATGCTCTCAATGTTTGTGCTCAAAGTTATATCTCCACTTGCCAACAATAATGATGAATAAATAGATACATAAGTTTCTTGTTTAACTTCAACTTTATTTACCGCTTCGTTAGCCACCTTAGCTTCACTCTCTTTCAACTCTTCCTTCTTTACCACTTTTAGATCAATGTTTCCTCTAATATCTACAACATTGTCAGTATTCCCTTCAAAAGAGTCACTAGCATCCTATAAAGTGTCCAAATACACAGGCACACCAGTAACAAAGAAATCTGGCTGCTTCACAGTACTGACAAATTGGTTGTCATCTGCAACTTATGATGAATCAAGTTTTACTTCAGCTACCCTTGATGACCCACCTTTTAGAATAGTTTTAGGCTTAGTATCCTTGGGAGGTGAGGAATTCTCATGTTCAATCCCCATCAAAACCTTGTCTATTGCCTTATGTGTTTCCTCAGTCATTTCATCATATTTTCTCCCCATAATCTTCACCAATCTTGACTTTGTTCTCAATAAAGGTTTTATAGCATTAAATATCCTTTCCATCTCTTTAACAAACATAATAAGTAATATATCTTCAATGGCTTGAGTTCTAATTATTTCATCTTCAATTTGGGATAACTGTTTTCTTAACTCTAATTTCTCATAAAGATCCTCAAGTATATTGTCTTCAACTTCTAATAAGTTCTTCTTAAAAACAATTAAATGTTCTATGACCATGTCCTCAATCAAGAGAGTATCAGATGCACCATACCTCTCATAGTATCTAGTCAATGAGATAAGCTTTTCCTACTCAATGATCCTCTTCTCCAGTATCTTCATATCAGGCTTCCAGAGTTGTTTCACCTCTGTGCTATTCTCTTCTCCTCTCTTCTCCTCTGCTTTCTCCTTACAACTTTTGTCCTTTGTTTCTTAGGTGGAGAGTCATGTTTAGTGGATCTAGTGGTTCTCTTAGGCAATTCCTTTGGTTTCTCTTCTTGTGATGTCCTCTTAGGTGGTGTAGGTGTAGTTTTAGGTACATCAACTATAGTGGGAGGTGTACTAATAACTTCCTGTCTCTAGAGGTGGAAGGGTTGCAAGAGCAGTGCTCACCAAGCCAGAAATACCTTGTGTCATCTTCTTCCTTACCTCTTTCATATCCTCCTTTGAAATACCAGCCTTGGAGCCTTAGCTGCTAGATTATCTACCACATTTTCTACTTTCCTCTTCCTTGTAGCTCGAGTATGTTCTTCCCTTATCTTCATAGAATTCTCTTCATAGGTGCCCCATCTTTCTTCAGATGGATCAATTGCTGAGGATAGTATATGTTCAACTTGCATAGTCAAAACCTCGAGACTGACTTCATATCCCAAAGGATAACACCATTTCATTCTAGGTTGAATTTCCTCAAAGAAAAAATGGTCTATTTCAACCACGAAATAGATTGTATCTTTATACTTCTCTACCAAAGCCTCAGGTATCCTCATTATTTCTCTAATCTTCCTCTGCAAAATCTTGCTCATCCCAAATAGTTCACCATCAACCCATGTATTGTTTTGTCTTCTATAAATTTGTGTAATCTGAATTCTAGTGGGTTCATTGTCCTTCCAAGATCTAGGGTGCATACTAGGAAAACTATGTATAATGTGGATGTATAATGTGGATGTACATGTGTACCAATAGAGACCCAAACCTAAATGCCTTCGACTTATTCTTCTTAATCTACTTCACATTCTCCAAAAATTGATGTGCAAGTAATTCACAAAGGTTGTACTTAACATTTTTTTTACCATTTTATATGTCATCATGATTACTCTCGCAGATACCAAGTTAGGTCGGCTGTTGTAATGTAGTTTAGATCCAAGAATCATAGAAACTAATCTAACATCTTACTGAAATATATTGTTAATAGTCATCTCTCTCTTATCCCATCAAGAATGCGTTAGGGTTTCCACATGTTTCTTTGTGTTATTCTCCAGAACAAGAATGACTCCATAATTATCCAAAACGGTTATACCATGAATCAAGTTGCTACATATCTTCACTGGTTGATCTCCAATCCAAATGAATTGGTCATGTACTCTACTCAAAATGATTTTGATCCATTCCTCTTTGTCAAATTTATAGAGTTCCATCATTTGCATGACACTGAGATTATCAAGATGTGCGAACTCTTCTTTCCATTTGCCATATGTTCCAACCATGTCCATAATCTCCTTATAGATCTCAAATTTTCATAGAGAGTCATAGTTATAGTGAATGTAAGCCCTAATGTCTTTGACATGTAGAACTTCATAGGGTGTTTGCGAAAACGCACCTTTGGGATCATCTTTGGTGGGCTTAAATGAATGTTTCTTAAATTTGTATCTAGGTTTTTGACAACATAAATAATTATTGGAGTATCCATAACCAAACTTTGCAAATAGCCGAAAATACCTCTTCTGTGATGAATCTACAAAATATTTCTTCGTCCAGTTGCACAATTCACTTGATTCTTTGTTCTTCTGCTCAAATCTATGTTCTTCTTTGGTTATCTTTCTTCCAATGATGATTAGATAAGTTCCATTGATTGACCTTATACTTCTTTGTGTAAAGAAATGACACAATTCCCCAAGAACTCATCTTTGCACGTGATCCAGTCAATTAATAATCTGGCGATCACAAGATATGGCTCGCAAAGCTATGCAATCATAGATATATGATCCATAACATTTCTACATACTCCCCCTAAGATCGCAAGAGCTTAATCTCCATAATCAGGAGCTGGATAGATTTCTGATGTTTCTTTCCAATGCTTCCCCTAAGGCCATGCTTGGCCATATAGGTTGATGTCGCAATGTTAGCATCAGGCGAAGATTCAATATCATCTACTAACTCTCCCTGAACCTTTTACTTACTTGGTTCTTTTACTTTCCATACCTTATCACTGTTCATATCTCCTGCTTTCCTGAAATGACTACTAAAATCATCAACAATACTCTTAACATCACCAATATTCTTCTTTGCATCAATAGGTGGAGGTCCACTTCTGTTTTTAGTTGTATTGTATCTGCAAAACTGTGCTATGTGTCATGGATTATGACACTTGTAGCATACATAGGAGGTGGTATGTTATGATTAATCTGCAACTTGCAATACTTTGGGATGTGCCCAAAGTTATTGCATTTGTAACATGTGATCTTAGTTGTTGTTCCTTATCTAGTGTAATCTTTCTTGATTCTTGATTGATCAGGCTTCTTTCATTCTGTTGACACCTAAAAATTCAGCCCCAAATTTACATAAATTTTTTAGGGAAGTGTTTATTATTATTTCATTTTTATATTTATTTCCTTGTTAAACTATATGAGCAAAATTAATTATTTTATTTCAATGTGCTAAAAGCATTTATATTTTTTGAAATAAAAATAATTATAGAGGAATAATAGGGATGTTGGGCAAAATGGTGGTGATCGGGAGTTGAACACTCCACCTCTCAAGCCATCCCTATTTTCCTACCTACCTACCCATTCCACCTCTAACCAGTTAGTCTAAATGTTTTCTTCAAGTTCTGTGATAGAGAAAATCATATTATCTCATTTATTTTACCATATGTGCTTTTAAAAGATTTTACATTAAAGATGTGATTTAGATTTTATTAACATAAATTTTTAGGCATTATTTAAAATTACCCTAAATTACTAATGTGAAATATTTCAATAGGGTAAATTATTTTGAAATATGTTATTTATTTGATCTAAATTATTTAAATATTGATAAAAGTTAAAATTATTTAATATTTTTGACATTACAAATTTTGGTTTTCAAAAATATTTAAATAAAAT
>MU223652.1:1291702-1309067 GCA_018584345.1 Thuja plicata
ATATTTTGTATTATCAATTGGCTTTTTCTCATTTTTGCATGGTTATATTCTATTGATTAAGGCATTAGTCAATCAGTCCGTCATTTGAGAAATAATACCCAATTGAAATATATCTGAACTTATTTTAATTTATATGTGCATTTCATGACACCTTTAAGGTGATAAGTTTTGTTTGCAAAATTGTCTTTGAAGTTGAATGCAAGATTGAAATAATATTGACTCTATTGCCCATAGTTGGATAAAGCACTGATCTTTCTTGTTTATTGAAATATGGTATAAAGTTTCATTGTTTAAAGTTTTGAACAACTATATTCATTTAATTTATCCAGTTTATATCTTGAATCATTCAATCATTTTAAATTTCTTGCAACATTACATTTAAATATTGGAATAATATATTGTTTTTAGTTTTGTGATCTTAATAGCACTTTGCCATACTTTGAGAGACGGAAGTTTGAGTTCCATACACAGGTTATCTTCTATAAAAATCCTATTCAGGTGAAGGTTCACTTGCCTTGGTTCTGTAGAGCCAAAAGCACAGGGGAAGAGGATCATAATCGATCATTCCCGTTAGTTGGCCAAAAATAATTGGATTTCCCATCATTGGATTGGTAAGTCCAAAGGAAATTCAATTCAGCATTTTTGGGCACCAACACATTCTACCTTCTTGTGTCCATATGCATGACAGTTGAAACAATAGCCATAAAAATATTTGTAAGGAATTTTACCTCTTCAGTCTCTCTTCATGTGTCCAATCTTGTTGCATCCAAAACATCTACCTCTGAAAGGTCCAATCTGATTTTTAGGTTCTTAAAGAGTAGGTATTACTTCATCAGTCTTCACTTTAGATATTTCTTCCAAGGTCTTTGAACATTCAGCTTCATTGAAGCCAACTCCAATCATGTCTCCTTTAGGTTTTTGTCTATCTCGCTGCTCATCAATCTTATCACTGTTCATATGAAGTTTTTCAAAATGTTTCTTAGCCTCGGTAAGTTCTCCCTTTATGAAATGCTAATTTTAGATATTTGTTCTTATAGTCATGAAGTTCAATTTGCATTTGTCCCATCTGAATATTAGCATCTTTTAATGTTTCTTCAATTTTGTTTCTTTCATCCTTTACATGTTCAATCTCTCTAGCCATTTGAAAATAAATAGTTTCATGATCAAGCTTCAAAGTATCTTTCTCTTGTTCAAGTTGTCTTATCTGATCTGAAGTACCATTGTTTGAATCCTCTTTTATCTTATCCATAGCATCTTGTCTCTGACTCCTAGATAGTTCAAGTTGTTCATTTAGTTTCTTGATGAAACCCTCTTCTCTTCTCAATTTGAATTTTAAGTCACCATTTTCTACTTTAGCTTTATTAGATCTTCAAGTGTTGCTTCAAAGTTTTCTTCCAAACTTTCAGAATCCATCTTGATCTCCCTCAAGCTGTTAGAATTTCTCTCTAAGGCCAATAGCCCTGATACCAATTTTTAGGTATAAGTAATACTAAGAGGGAGGGTGAATCAGTATTACAACACTTCAAACTTAACTTAATAAATTCCAACTTAACTAGATAATTGCATAAATAAAAATAACATAAATGCAAAACACATAACTCATAACATCGTGAATTTGTTCTCGAGGAAACCCTGACCAAGGTAAAACCCCAGTGGAGATGGTACCCACAAATGTGCACTAAAAGTATAGTTTCTCTGTTAGGAGACCTAGCCCTTTTAGGAGCTAAATATTACATTAGTACATTTCCCTGTTAAAGAAATACAAAACCCTGTTAAAGATATACACTCAGCTCACTACTCATACAATCATAAATATGTATTTGTTACAATGTATATAAAAAGTGAACATAAACAAGCATCTTCTATTCTTAGGTAATTCTAGTTGTATCTTGCATGAAATCACAATCCATCCATTCATCTGTTTGCATCCATTCCATACATTTGATTGTTTCTCAAAAAGCTCCTCATATATATACATTTTACATATCCAATCAGCTTCCAAATACATCACAAAATGGAATCAAAACTCATACAAAAGGTAAATACAAATTCGTCGACTTTACACTACTAGAATATAGGTAATACACAATCCAAATCCAACATAGTACATTTGGATTCCATGTCATACTCCCTCAATCATCGCAACCTTTCATCTATCTTGTATCACTGCTACTCTGTCTTTGCATGCCTTCAACATATTGTAACTTATTGCGACCGACTCCAAAACATAAGTGACCTTAACTAAAGGTCATATGTATCCCAAAATAAATTCCCCTAAGCTCGCATGTCTTCATTCACCATATATTGTGTCCACTAACCAAAATTGTACTCCTGTACCCTGCTAAACTGCTTTATGGACTTAGTCATTTTGCAAGTCTTAACTTCAAAATTGTGTTTCACACCAAGTGATCATCCATAACAGATGTGTTTCCATAAATGACAACCCTAATATTTTCCTAAACACTCCTGAATGATACTTGCCAACAAGGAGAATACAGAAGGTAAAAATGGGTGATACACCATATTGAATATTTGATCTACTATTTCCAATGAATGCACTTAACTTCAAAAGAACTCACAAATACACTATTTCTTGCATTTATCAGCCTTAACAGAAGAATGAAAGTCTAGAATCCATAAAATCAGGCAAGGAATACAAATTTTCACTTAACAATATTAACTGATTGAGATTGACATAATCACATAAAGTTGCATATGATAAAATGCATCCAAATAATAAGGCAAAAAGACTACACGAGCTATTTCAATTGAAAACATGTAAAACAATAATTTCTATTAAATAAGAAAAAATATATTTACAGAAGAGAATTTTGTAAAAGAACTAAAAAGAGAGATATGCCTACAAAATGTACAAACTTTTCTTTTATAGGGTTCAAGCATAACCTAGATTTTACACGAAGTTCAAACCCTCAACTAGGGTTGGGTTACAAAAGAATCATGGAGATAAGAAGAAATTTGATCCTCAAACAAGAAAAACCAACCAGAAGTCAAAGATTGAGGATGAAATGAATGCCCAGGCAACATGGAATGTCCACTCTGCAATAACTGTGTCCTTTTAGACCTTGATCTGAATTGATGGCATGTAGATCTTTCAAAATATATTGGAAGTAGGAAGAAAGATCGTGAAAATGGCCAGAAAGATTGAAAACTAATAGAAGTAATGGCACTACCTGTAAGTGGTCAACAATAGAGGATAGTCACTGGAGGTAGATGAGCATTCATTTTTGTTATGTTGACCTTTGTTCTAAATTCACGTGTAGGTAGCACTTGTCTATAGAGACGCACACTCGCTCAAAGCCTTAGACCTTAACTCGAGCATGTGTTTGCCACTTGGAAACATGACACTCAGTTCACTTGGGTTCCTTTCTGTTTTTTCCCAAATCTTGCTCTCAAGAACCATGTGTCCTCTGAGACACTTGCTTGCTTGTGGGCCCTCCTCACTGCATAAAGTTATGAGAGCTTCTTCAACTCTTAAGCACGTTTATCACTTGGCAACATGTTGGACACTTTGCTCTAGATTATTTTTCCCTTCGCCCAAAACTCCCACTCAAGCACCACGTGGCTTATTCCACTTTTGGCTTCTTGACAAATCTTAGTAACAAGTATGAGGCATAAATTTCTCAACAGGAAAGACCAACATTATCAGACAACACAAATTTATTATCTTCCACAATATAAATTATGTCAATGAGATTCATTGTCAAGACACTTGTCGACTTCCACCTTGAGCTTTAGATTTTGACGCCCCCTCGGGAAGAATCAACTTTCTTCGTCTTGGATAAAAAGAAATCCCGCGCTTCTTATAAGTAGCTCCATCAATGTGTCAGATTCTGACAATACTACGAGAAGTACCTTGGGGACCAACAACACTCCTTGCACAAATGGTAATTTCTAAAATCTTGATTGATGAAAGACTTAACCCTTTTCTTTACTTGCTTTCTCGTTCTTGTCTTCGAATTCCAAAAAGAGTTCAACAAGTGCATTCGGAACCTGAAGACAGTTCTAGAACTATGCCAAAACCCCATTTGATGAAAATTGACTAAGGCACAAAAATTTTGAAAGACTCTTTGGAATGCCTTAAGCATTTTTTTACAATTGCTTCAACCCAATTCTGCAACTTCCTTGATTTGAAACTAAAATTTACGGGGACCAAAAAAATGGTCAACAATCAACATAACAAAGCATGATTTTGTGTTTCTTTACTTTTGGTAACAACTCCTCTATTCTTATCTCCAATAATCTAATTTTTAGAATAATGCTTCTGTACATACCTTGGTTTCTTGGTATTAGATATCGACGTCGGTGTTGGTTGAATGTCATCTTCCTCTTTCTTGTCTTCTTTCCTTTGTTCTTCTGCATCAAATTCGTACTCAACGTGCCTTTTTGGAACCTTCTAAAAATCTTCATCATACTTCACATTAGCGCTTTCCATAATCTTGTTCAGTCTTTTATTGTAGCATTAATATGCCTTGCTTCTAGTGGAATAGCCCAAGAATATTCCTTCGTCAGCCATGTTGTCAAACTTTCCAAGATTGTCTTCATCTTTCTGTATGTAAAACTTGCTGCCAGAAATCTTGAAATACTTAATTGTTGGTACTCTTACATGCCATAATTCATATGAAACGTTGCCATACTTTTTCTAGTACAAAACTTCATTGAGGGTATATACAATAGTATGTATTGATTCTTTCAAGTAGATATCTTATAGATTTTATTCTCTCAACATAGTTCTAGCTACTTCCTGAATAGTTTGATTCATCCTTTCCACAACACCATTATGTTGCGGTGTTCTTGTTGTTGAAAATTCTCTTAATGCCATGTTTTTCATAATAACTTTCAAATGCATCAGATGTAAATTCTTCACCTTTGTTAGATCTCAAAAACTTAATGTTTCTACTACATTCAATCTCAACTCTAGCCTTGAATATCTTGAATTTCTCAAATGCTTTAGATTTGTCTCTAAGAAATGAAACCCATGCCATTCTTGAATAATGACCAATGAACAAAATGAAATACCTTTCACCTTGAAAACTTATTTTTCTGGTCAGACCACAAAGATCAATGTGCATAATATCCAACACACCTATAGATGAATGATCTTTTGCCTTGAACGATTCTCTTCTTTGCTTCCCTTCTTGACAACTCTTGCAAATATTATTTTTTGGGTTGCGCAATCTGGGTAAATCTCTCACTACGTTAGATGAGCTTATTCTCATTAAATTATCAAAATTAATGTGACACATCCTCCAATGCTAGAGCCAATTGTCATCGGTTTGAGATAACAAGCAACATCCTTTAGATGCTCTTTCTAGATAGTACATATTCCTTCATGTTCTCTTTCCTATAACAATTATATATCTACATCTCTTCCTAATTCCACATCCTTCATCCTTGAAAACAAAATCATAACCATTATCACACATTTGTCCATCACTCAACAAATTGTGATATAAACCTTCCACGTAATATACATTGTAGTGTTATTCCTACCATTAAAATGTAATAGACCCTTTACCAATAATATATGTTGCCTTATCATCACCAAATCTAACAACACTACCATCATATTTGCTAAGTAATACAAATTTAATTTTATCTCCAATCATATGATGAGAGTAACCACTATCAATTAGCCAATCATTTTTGTTCCTTCTAGCATATAAAATGGTTTCAACATTATCATTAGCTTTAGCACAAATATTAGTGATATGAATTTCATATTTCTCTTCTTCTCTAGCATAAAATAAGCAACCCTCAGTCTCTGATTCATCATCTGAGATACTATCATCTTCATTCACATAGTAAGCCTTTTTATTGAATCTTTTGAACTTCTGCCTGGGAGCTTTGTTAGGACATCTAGTCTCCAAATGAACAATCTTACCACACCTAAAATATTTTAGGGGTAGCATACCTTTGTACTTGTCGATACCTTTCTTCAATATTCTTGCAAATTTAGCCTCAAACTCTTCTTCATTGTCACCATCAAGATCATCTTCTGATTTTGTAGCTTTGAATGTTGTCTTTAATATGTTCTGGTCTCTTCCAAATTTCCTTATCTCAAATGCAATTAGGATACCAAACAACTGTTCTTTGGTAAACTTCTTTGGATCATACACCTCTTAAATCACTAAAAAAATTTCACTATATCTGTCTAGTAATTTCATCAAAATCGTCTCCATGAAGTCCTCAATGGTAATAGTGCCTCCTTGGTTCTTGACTTCATTAACTACATTCTCAACTCTTTGAAAATAGCTTTTAATATCTTCGTCGTCTTCCATTCTCAGGTTCTCATAATGTCTCTTAGCTGTCAACTTCTTAAATAACTTGACTTTGTCATTTCCTTCATAAATTTTCTTCAACTTTTCCCAAACTTCATAAGTTATTTTAAATGAAATAACCTTAGCCAATTCAGTCTTTGATAAAGAACTAGTAATATCATACCTCTCTTTTTCATATTCCTCAATTTCATCACGAGTAGCCATTCCATTTTGCAAAGGAACATACTTTGATTCTACATGCTTCCATGTATTGTAACTAACTGATACCAAGTATCCTTTCATATGATCTTTCCATGAACGTAGTTTGATGCATCAAACATAAGAATAGTCAATTTGTGTGTCATCGGATCTGCCTCAAGCAGTTAAGCTCTTCATCGAGGAACCATGCTATGATACCAATTGCTGAATAGGTTGAATAACTAAGGGGGGGTGAAAAAGTTATTCCCACACAACTTTACAAAACTTTCTCTCTGTCGGTTAACACTTACAATTCCAATAACAACTTATGATTTGTTGGTTTAGCACATTAAACATCCACAATGAATATAAACATGAAATGCACAGGAGCGTCGAAACAGAGAACACCATATTTTATGTGGAAACCCCAAGATGGGTAAAACCACAGAGAAACTAATTCTAATTAAATGTAAAAAAAAACACCTATTGAGGTGACACCGGAAGGTGTTTTGATACAAAGGCTCACTGCCATAAATGCTCACTGCAAGAAGGCTCATTGCCAATTCACAGGGGCTCACTACCGAGACACAACGGCTCACTACCGATACAAAATGGCTCATTGCTAGAAGATATGAAAAGGAATAGAATCCACATTTAAGATCTACATACTTCTCTGCACAAACATAGATCTCCTTCACATGAATTTTTAGTCACTTCGCATATACTTCACACTTGTATATTACTTGTATATTTTTACAGACAGCTTTCTTATGTTCATTCCTTATTTATACAACACCATGAGATCCATAAGGTTGACTAAACAATTTAAAATAGGTCACACCAATACATTCCCGCGATGGGAAGGAATGAAACGAGGACCACCTTGACCGATACAACATGCCACGCTACACAACACCTTTTCCAAGGTACATGTTACAAAACCAAATATGGGACTAAATACATCCCTGTAGGATCGAGCATACAATCTACCACAATGTAGATTCCATGGACCACAAGCTATCAGTGAACATGCCAAGCACTCCAACCGATACGCTAGACACTCCAACTGATACAACACTATGACAAAAAGATAGTAACAAATGATGAGATATGAGTATGTTAACATCAATGTAAACCATTAATGACAACACCATTGGAAAGCATCAACTTCACATTCTAAAAAAACCCTTGGTTGTTTTCTGTTCATGATACATTTATCGGGCATTGCCTACTTTTAGATGTGACATTTGACCACAGAGAAACCAAGCAACGAAGACTAAAACACATTAATCTACCTCAAAACACCCCCACCTCTTGCTCGATTAAAACTATGTTCCTTCTCATATCGTTCTTCACATGAAAATGTAAATAATGAATGTTGAAACAAAACCAATCAAATTTAACTTTGCCAATGATATTTCCTCAGCTATTAAATGCCACAACCGTAATTAAAAATATCATTATCAACAACTTAACGCCAAGGGCCAATTTTTTTTGACAAAATATCAGATATTAAATGACAACTTATCGACACAAAATGGGAACTTAAAAAGCTGCTTAAATTTAATTAGAAATGCATTTTTTGTGTGAAATTCAATGAGATGCATCTAATGAGTCAGTAAATTAGTAAACAAAACAAGCATGTCGAGTCTAGATATATTTAAATGTAAATAGGGTACAAAATGACATCCTCGTGCAAAATGTGGATGGTTTGTAGCCATAGCTTAATATTCTGAACTCTGAAGCAATCTTAAAATAAATAAAAAATGTCTTTGTAAAACTACAAGTAAACACAAGTACAACATAAAAATAGTCTACATTTTCCTCTTCCCCTTCCCTGCAGCTCCAGTAAAAACTATTGAATGGGTAGGGGGTCTACTCCTAGAAGTCCATTGTGGTTGTGCTTCGTCTACATAATTGGATGTGACTCAACCCTCATCCTGGATGTAGATGGTGGTGACACTGGCAATAACTCCTCCTCATCATCCTCAACCTCCTTATTCTCATCATCCTCTTGAATGCTATTCAATCACACTACGAATCCACCCTCCTCCATAGCCTACCTCTCCAAATTGTAGATCTCATCCTCTGTAAACAATGGAGGTTGCTCCTGTGATGTCCAATCACAGTAAGGATATATGTCATCCAAATCAAGTGGACCAACTGGTGTTTCCTCTAGCTTTCTTATGTGCAACCAGAGGTTGTATTTGTTAGATAACTGAGAGGGGGGTGAATTATTTAGTTATCAATTATCCTACAGTCCAAAATTTTCCCATATGTGTATGAGAACAATTTCAAACATATAAATCAACTCAGTGAAATATAACTATGATCTCAAACTTTTAGTCCTGTACCGAGTAGCAGTAAATCAATAATGCGATTACCGATCAATGTAGATAAAGTAATTTGTGTAAATAAAAATAACAATCCACAACAATCATACACATTAACACATAGATTTTTAACATGGAAACCCTGCTAAGGGAAAAACCACCTGGGATTGGTAACCCAAAATATTTCACTCTTCTGAAGTGAGATCGGTTAAGAGCCAACCTTGTGAAAGGTAACAATGCACACTATTAAATGTGACTTGGTTAGAGGATTTAAAACTAGCAGTTCTCTCTTGACCAATCATTCACTATGGGGTCAACAAGTAAACACTTGACATTCATTAGAATGTGATGCAGTCAAGCTCGGAGGATCCAATAAAGGACTGTCCAAACTTGCAACCAATAACAAGAACAACACAACAGAAACAAAACAACACAAGGTATATCAATATCAATTTATATTATCTCAGAATTCCAATTATATGCAACATGTCAGGTTGTAAGACCTTCCCGGTTAGGGCCAATTACATCAACAGATTCAACAAGATGTTACAAGATCTAACCTTATCTATCTACCCTATAGCTAAGTAGAAGAAACCAGATCTAAACCTGTGCTCGCAAGCCACCAAGCAATCTACAATCTCTGTCTACCCACTTACAACTATCTGCATCAAATTACAATCTTTCAGCTTATTATCTTGCTCTGCTATCCTCCATCTATCATCCCATCATTTTCTGTCCCTCTAAACATCAACCTAGACTCTCTTTTATACACACTTTCCACAAGTCAACTTGTAAACAATAATTAAATGATCCAATCAGTCATACACTCTACAATGAACATATATTAAATGCACCAGTTGGCTGCAATTACTAACAAGATACATAAGCAAATACATCAACCCAGATTTAGGTCCACACAAGATCCAATGCCACAAATCCACATGCCTTGGAACTCAACACGATCTTAATGACCCCCTCAAATCATGGATGTAATCTCTAATGTTTTCCCAATCCATAAACACAAGTCGGTGAACCCCAACAACCAGTTGGTAAACAAGCACACTGAGAGCCAGACCACTCGGTGAAAGACATAACCGAGAGGACTCCACCAAACAGACATCACGGAGTAATATACTACTGGGAAAGACACCATCGATTTGTACACACTAAGAAAATACCACCGAGTAGTGTACCTCAAGTAGAATATCACCGAAAATAGCAACACTGAGCACGACCGAGTCCAATAGTGAAGCAATACATCTTCCAACCAAGAATTGCCACAAAAGTGACCGAGCACCTCAGGTCTCCAACCAAGTTAACTACTAAAATAGAAATCGAACCAAAATATTTTTTTGGTGACACAGGATTGCCAACTTCCCCAGGATGCTCCTGCATCATAATGTCATAATAAAGACTTTCATGTCCTACTCAGTTAAGAGATTTATCTGTAACAATGGTTAAACTGATACAATAGTGATCTGATCCAAATACAACTTTGTTTGTAGATTTTAAGATCTATGCTAAGCAAATAATACCGCTGATCAATTTGTTCACTTCAATTCTTCTGATTCTTCATACTTTGTTCTGCTCGGTTAATGCTCTTTCCTTTGTCACTTGGTGTTGTTTGCAGAAATGCTCGGTTCTATTTTTAACCAATTTGATCAATCATGCATGAAATTTGCATGTGTGTGTATCATAGCATCATAATTCATAATGAATCTCTTGTCTCTTATATATACATCATAACTCATTTAATTTCCATCCTTTAGATTTTTTCGCTTAATCTCCATCTTTGATTTTTCTGCTTAAACCTTCCTTGGCAGTTGTGTTAAAGACATATTTCAATATTCTTCATATGACCTTCCTTGAATTTTCATAGCCATTTGATCATCATAATAGATCTTATCATTTACCTCAGAATCATCAATTTTCCAGCTCATCATTCTAGTCGACCCCGGTTTGATTTAATTGCTCAGTCAATGTTGTGATTGTCAGTGATCCCTAGCTTGATTATCACCGTGCTCAGTATACACTGTATTTACTCGGTGTTCACTATTACTCGGTGTATACAAAACTCTTCAATTACCGACCACATAAACTTTTTTATTCCAGATCTTTAATCCATAATAGATGTTTGTTACCATAATGATACTCAAACAAGTTGACATCAATGACAATACATTAACTGAGTAATGTCTATCATCATATCTATAACTCAGTTGACTATCAACAAAATGACTTCAAATATACAATTAGTTGTAGTTCATTAGTATTACATAGAGATAATGTCATTTAGACATTTCTGCGCTAACTTGTTCCTCTTCTTCATGTGGATGGCCTCAAACAAGCTCCAATTGCGCTCACAACTAGATGAGCTACAAGGATGACATAAGTTTCAGAGGGAAAGTCTTTGCATATTTGGGTCATTTCCATCCCAATTTTGCCACCAAACATATGTAAATAAAATATTGAAGAGTTATAAAGCAAGGTGAAAACATATTTTAGTTTTTATCTACTTATCATGCACATGAAAGACTCTAAAAATCCAAATATTGTACTTGGGTTTTGAGTGTTTCTTCCTCTCTTTTCCATGTATGAAGATAATACCTTGCCCCTTGCATTCAGATACATGTCCAATTCAGACATAATGAGGTCTCTCGCCTCAACCTTGGCCACCATACTCTACATGCAATCAATGAGGCCTTCCATGACCTCCCCATTGGGATTTGAGTAGGATGAAGAGAAGCAAAGACGAGGGTTGAGGAAGTACCCCGCGGCATTAATAGGTTGGTGGAGCTAATCGTTACGCCTCCTATCAATAATTTCTCATATGGGGTCAAATTTTAGATTGTCCATTTGTGGTAATTTTTGATAGCCTCTTTGGCCTTATCCATGGCCTCGTAAAGATACCCCCGTGTGACGAAAATGTGTCACACTTCTATGAATCATTCCATCCAAGGTTGCTCAAGAATGAGACCTCAAATATCGAATCATAGCTCTCTAGTCATGGAGTGCAAAGGTGTGTAATGGAGGCCCTCAGATTGACCTAGTTAGTTTCTATGCAAGTACACCATGAAATGAGAGATTCAATACATGAAAATGAGATCTACTCTATATGATAACAATGCATGAAAATAAATTAATCTAAATGATAACAATGCATGATTAATCTATGAAAGGAAATATGCAAATCTAATCTATGAAAATAAACATGAATCTAATCTACATGAAAAGCCATGGATACAAGAAGAAGAAGACAAGAAAAGAGAAGTTGCAATATCCAAGCTCAAGTGCTCAAATCCTCCTCCAAAATTGCTCTCCAAACCTATAGCATAACAATACTATAATTGTGGATGATCTCTAAATGAGAATGAGAGATTTTCTTATATAGGAGAGTGAACGGTTGAGATTAAGAGGCAAAAAGAATTGATCAATGGTTGAGATTAAGAGGCAAATACCCACCACTTAGGAAGATGTGATGAAAAAGGGATTTTTATTTAATTTAATTTAATTTAATGTCTTTTTCAACAAATAAAGTGCTTTAAGTGGAGATTTTTATTTATTTAATTAAAAGAGGGGTTTTTTTTATAATTAAATAAATTAGAAAAAATTTATTTAATTAAATGGGAGGAATTGAATTTAATTAAATAAGAGGAATTTTATTTAATTAAAAGGGAGATTAAATCTTTTATTTAATTAAAAAGAAAATTAAATCTTTTAATTACATAAAAATGATCAAACCTTTGGAAATATTGAAATAATTGAATTAATTACAATTTGATCAAGGAAATTGATTTGAATTGAAAATATTCCAAAGTATTGATTCAGGAAATTGATAAATTGATAAAATGATAAATGGGGCCCACAGTCTAGGCGACCATTTTAGGGTGCATACATTTGCCCCTTTTTGACTAATGTGTGGTCAATTCAGGAATACATGTAGTCAAAGAATGCAATTGAACTGTGAGGTCAACTTGGGATCACAAAACAACCCAGAAGTGTGATCGATTTGGGAACACATTAAGACAAAAATAAGCACAATTGAAAAATACAAAGTCAACACCGAAATAAGTAATTGACATGTCAGAGATAAGAATCTCAAGCAAGACTGATATAATTGATAAAGCTGAATCAAATATTGAAGTTTGATAGGTACTGCCCCCTCATGATCGAAATCAAAATGAGATAGAAGAGAAATAACAAATTGATAAATTTTGATCAAATCGAACTAAAGATAAGGTTCTTGATGTAAGATGAAAGATATAAAGATCACAGAACCAAGGTAGATCATTAAGCACGAAATGTTATGCCCCAAGGTTGAATTAGAAGAAGAAGAAGAAGTGGAGTGAAAAGGAATGGAAGATAGAAGTTTGGAAGAGGTGGAAAGAAATGGAGAGAAGAAAGAGAATCTGTCTCAAGAGAGAGAATACCCCAAAATTAATTAACTGTTTAAGATAGAAAATTTTGATTGAGATCACGAAAGAAGATAAGGAAATGAAGATCAAAACATGACCACAGTTGATTAAAAGTCCACAAGAAAGATGAAGGAAAACCCTCACAAACTCATAATGCAGCCTAAAAATGCAAATTAACATGAAGCCTAACAATGCAAGCTACATGAAAATGCAAAGGTGTACTTGCAATAGAGCGACTGTAACATAGGTCTTTGTGTTCATCATTCATTAGAGAATGTTAATGAACTTATTTTCATCATTGGGCCATTATTAACGGACATCGAAAAATCACACAATTATCACTAGTCATAAGTGAAACTATGAAGATATGAATGTGATTTATATCAGATTGGAATGTGAAAAGATTCTAACATAAGCATCAAAGACATAAAGGTCAAGATGACTTCGTTGTTAGCTTACCTAATTTAATGTAGCAAAACCACGCTCGCATCAAGGCATAAAGGCCAGGATGACCAGCAGAACAGTTGTGCAAAAATAGTGAAGCATAAAGTAGGAAGCAAATAAAAACATGCCCCATGCCCCAAGTCCTCTAGCTATGCATCATGGAGAGACTTATTAGACAAGGACACTCAACGAAAATTAATAATAGTCAGCACACAAAGAAAAGATCATGACATAGCTTAATCATTAAGTGTGATATTTAAAAATTTAACTGTGTTAACTGATACTGAGTTCCGAGGATAAAGATTGAATTCTTGCAAGCAGGTAAGACCGCATGACCAAAACTGGGTAAGACCAAACCGATAAGTGTTCAAAAATACTCGATGTCAGGGATTGTATTGAAAAATACAGTTGAGGTGGTGTTGAAAAACACCATTTGTGAGGTGTCTTAAAGACCAATGCATCCAAGAGACTAAAGCTAACACATGTATGCCCCTTAGACAAAGACAAAGACCAATTCCAGACCAAGGCAACAAGGACAAGGCATGATGCAGAAAGGCTAAGTGTCAAGGACACGCGCTAAGAAACAGGGGTGCAAAGGCCTCAAGTAGCACCCGTTTCCAGGTTTTCACCACTTGAATTTTATTACAATTTTTTCTCTTTTTTCATTTTTTTTTCAGGACTTTTAATAAAAATTTTAAATTTTTGCTACCAAGGCGCCTGTTTCCAGGTTTTCACCAAGGCACCTTTTTCCATTTTTTTGAATTTTTTTAAATTTTTGAAATATATAATTTTTTTGAGATACATCAAAGTGTCTATTGCTAGGTTTTCACTACGATGGTCATTTTTTCAAGACATTTTCTGATTTTTAAAATTTTTGACAATATATCATTTTTTTTAAATTTTTCTAGGATCAATAATTATGTACAAAGGATGCCCCCACACAGAATGGGCATCAAACTCCCAAGCAAGATCACATCATGTAGTCCCAATGCTTAGCAAGGTGGAGAACATGAGGGATTAGTAAGCTGGTGGAAGAGATGGAAGACATGAGAATGAAGAAGAATGAAGGGGAGAAATCCTTAAAGACAAACTCCTCAAGAGTTCCCAAGCTAGGGAAAAGAAAAGAAACATCATGTAAAACACATTTGGATAAGCAATGAAAGACCAACATAGGATAAGTCACAAAAGTGTAATGCAAGAGCAGAAAAGGATGCAGTCCAAAGGAGTAGACATGTCAAGAGGCTTCTGTTGGTACTCCTAAATTTGGAACAAATTTGGAGTGACCATGTAAAAAATTTCAGACAAGCAAAGTCAATACCCTTGAAAAATTGTGTGAGAAGACTCAGTTGGAGTGATTGAAAAAGGTGCCCGGATGATTTTTATGAGATACAAATTTGGAGGAGGCTTTAATGCCTTTCATTTGATGTATGCAGTGGGTCCCAGCTCCTGAATTTCAGTTCTGACATGTTTAGGGAGTACTCATTTTGAGGGGGTCACCTAATTCTGCATCTTTGCTAAGTTGTCAATTTGCTGTCCGGAGCCTACTTTGCTTCTGAGTATCTTACACCCTGTTGAGTTTCATAGTTCGCCACATTGGGAATGTGTTCCATGCATATCAGAGAGCTTATGTTTTAAATCTTAGGTCATTCCAAATCTGTTTGATAAGTTTTCATACTTCCCAAAGTTGGTTGTTCATAAACTGTCTGTATTTTTGTCCTGCTTAGAAATCTGAATAGGCCATTTTGACACGTTATAACTTTTGATCAGTTCACCCAATTGAGAAAATGCCTTTTGCACTGTGTTCCAGTGGTCACACACTCCATATGTTCCAGTCTGCAGATCTTTATGAAATCAGATGATAAGTTTTCAAGAACCATTCTGACAGTGATTAATTCTGATTTCCTGAGTTTGCAAATGCAGAATTGGTAAGTGACCCACTTTGAGCTTTTGAAATTCTATACCCCGGTGAACATTTTGGATAATTGAAGGTTGACCTGCATTATAGACCTAGCAATGAACTCATATGCATATTCCCAAGCCTTGACCAATCTGGTTGATCACTTTTCTTTGCCGATTCCGAACCTGATTTCTGCATATCTATTAGATTTTGGTTCAGAAAGTGTAAAGGTGCTTTCTTTGCAAATCGGTATCAGTTCAATGGTTTCTTTTCAGAGGAAGACAACTGAGGGGTCATGTTCCACATATGACATTCTTTCAGGATCCAGAGGTTGGGTTTCTGGAAGATCTTTTTGATGACCCTATGAATTCATTCTTCAGAGGCAGTTTGTTTAGTTTGCAGTGCGGAAAAGAGTTAAGTTTACCAAATGCCCTACTTTGCCAGTGAATAACTTTTGGCCGGTTGATTCTTTTGACGAACTTCTTTTTGTATTGTCTTGCAAAGCTGACACACGACTTTCAGTTCAGATTTGAGCCCCCTGTTAATCCATTAGTCAGCCTTTTAAAATCAATTACGGCGATTAAAATTATTTTTTGACAATATGTTTGCAGTGCGGAAAAGAAATGGTCATTTTTGGGAAATGATAACTTTGTCTAAGGGATGTTTTCAGGAACAAATCAAGGCATCATGTTCATTGCATATCAATGAACTATTTAACCGAATGGTGAGGTTCCTGAATGTGTTTCAGTCATTTTGCAATGGTCGATAAGAAGGGGATTTATGGTGATTCCGCAGTTGTACCTATGTAGTCTTCTGGGAAGTTAAATTTGCATTGCTATATATTGTGTCCGAGACTAAATCTGAAGGAACCCTTCCACATGCATAGTCATTATACATGAATGAGTCTTCTTTTCAAATGATGAGGTTTGATTACTTGTTTCCGAGAATTTTTAAGGCCAGTTGTGGGAACTATTTGCCTTTTAAAGGTTCAAATTTGAAAAGGGGCTCACAACGCCATTTCTAATACAATGGAGGGGCAGCAAGGGGAGTCTGCCAACAAATAGAGAAGGATTCAATGCCATTTTTTTAAGGACATTTTGCACTTCATACATTGTAAACATTGGCATATCAAATCCAACACCCTGCGCAGATTGAGGGAGATTATTTTGAAATTTTCAAACATTAAAAATGTAATCTACATAGTGTAAAATATGCGCAATGTTTGGAAGGGAAGGTTCTTGATAGTTTTCAAACATTACAACTGTAATGTTTATGGTTTGAAATCTGCGCAAGTGTTGGTTGGTGTTTGCACAATTTTATGAAACTTTCCATTTAAAAATCCTTTTGAAATCCAATATGGATCAGAGTCTACGCTGCCAATGGTGATTGGAGGGGGCAGTTTTAATGTTTTTCCTCTGCTACTAGATTAGCGCAACAGCTATGCAAAGGGGATGTGAACTGTTTTACCAAAGTATCAAATGTATAGCAGGCTGTGTAGACAACAGGAAGTTCTTTTTTTTTAAAAGGCAAAGTTTTTAAGTCAAAGTTCATCCATACCTTGCGCAGTTTCTTGGAGATCAGTGCAGTAGCAAATTGAAGGGGATTATTGATAGCATATACTGCAAACATTAAATGAATTACCCTGCACAAGCATAAAATGAAGGAGATTTCCAGATTACACAGACAGCAGACATTGCAAAATCCAGATTCCAGTGAATATGCGATGGTTTTTGTGAAATGTTTGGAGTTTTGTGAAAGTTTTGAAGAGTAATCTGCATTTTTAACTCCATAGGAAGTGGA
>MU223652.1:1341490-1363767 GCA_018584345.1 Thuja plicata
GCAAACATGGCAAGTTTGAATCACTGTGGATGGGCCCATTTGTAATCCAGGAGTTGCATGGTTAGGATTCTTATTACTTGGAGGATCCAAATGGTGAAATACAGGAATTGCCAGTGCATGGACAATTTCTGAAACATTATTTTTCATAGTTTTCTTTGTTCCATGCACGTTAGTTTAGATTTTCCTATTTTTTGTGTAATTTTGTGTGCTCCTGTACAGTTTAGTTTAGGTTGGTGGTCTGTTCTCCAGAGGCCTGGCTTCTAATGACAATTTTGCATTTGTCTTTCCCCAGTCGGAGCCATTGTTAGCACTGCCTTGTAAAAAGTTTGAATTTCTTGGCCTTTGCTTTTTCCGGGCTTTCTTGTTTCAAAATTCTGTACTTTGCCACGCAAAAGAAATAAACCCTAGGTCTTGGCGCTTCTATTTTGCTGTTACTTTTTCCATTTACTTAGCGCATGTGTTAAATGAAGTCGCCTTGTCACGTTATCCCAGCTGAATATTCCATTTGTCTTCCTGACTTTGCTTTTTCCTTATGTCGCGTAGTCTCGTTCAAAATTAGCATATTCCTTTAGCATTCTGAGACTTAGCGATTTATTTCAGTCGGGTAGTCGCAGGATAACCATGTCATAAAGCTTTATGAAGGAGGGACCCACTGCTTAGTCGGGTGATCGCGGCAAAATCTTAACAGTTATGAAAATGTCTTCAGACTTTGCGATTACCTTTTGTCGCATTGTCGCCAGATCAGTTAAAGTTGACAGTTAAGCAATGCCTTCAGTCGCGTGGTCTCAGAATAGAATGGCGGTTAAGAGATTTCAGTTCAGACTTCGCGACTAACCGTCTGTGGTTTGCAGTAATGTGTAGTTGGGATGTCGCCAGAACATGACGATGACTCATTTCTCCAGTATGCATTCAGTGAGCTAATGATTGTGTGACATCTTTCAGAAGGCGAGTGGATATTAAAGGGTTGTCGCCTGGTCGCCAGAAGGAGAAATTGGATTCAGCGACTTCGAGACTAAGGTGCTTTGCCTTCTATCGCGATGTCTGGAAATGATTTAAGGGCAGGCATGATCATCTGGCGATTAAGCGATGACCGTTAGATGAAAGAATAAGAGGATCCAACGGTAGTCACAGTGTTTGAGAAGAAAAGTGCCCTAAGGAAAAAGTCCTCCCGACTTGGCGATTAAGGTATGTCGCATGGTCGCCAGAAGCAGAAAAGGGGCACATACAAACTGTTATGATAAAGTTAAAAGCTCAAAACTTACATCCAGCGATAAGGCGACTAAGCATTGTCACGTAGTCTTGAAACAAAAATTAAACACTCAGCGACAAGGAGATAACCGTGATGGTTAAGGGTAACGGCTGGTCGCAAGGTCTCAGAATCAATGACGAGTTAATGTTAACTGTGCACGACATCGCCAGATTGTAATTCAGGTCAGCCAAAGGAAAGAAAACACATTGTTGCCAAGTCTTGAGATGGAACCATGGTTAGTGACAGAGGCTCGTGATAAGGAGACTTGATGCAGTCGCTCAGTCGCCAGTCAGCAAAGCAAGGATCTTTTCAAAATGAATAAAGTACACTGTGTTGACTATTTTCAGTTCTGATGATGCATAATCTAAACGGTCTCCTATTCAAATTACCCTGCTTCAGCTAAAGAGCCACCAAAGAAGAAATAGAAAACATAGCATAAAATTTTGCAAAGTAGAAAGAGACGTGGCAAAATTCGTGTCTGAGGCCAGAACTGCCACAGATACCAGGTGAGGAGGGAGTTGTTGCCAAGCTAGAAGTGAACACCGTCAAAGAAGAACAGATGGGGAGCAGAAAGGATGAATCAAGTATGGTTAAGCCACGAAAAACAAACCTTGTTAATTAGCTGCCACCTATGTTCGGTTGCAGAATTTTGTTGTATAGTTGTTATAAACGGTTGAGTTATCCTTCCCAGATGTCTGTAGCTTGTTGCATCCTTCTACTATAAAAGGATCCCAAGATGACTGGTACAAGGATGGTCATTTTTCTGTCTGAAAATACTAAGTCAATTGCAATATATCTGGTCTTTTGGAGCAATTTCTGTGGAATGTAGTAATTGATGATGACTTCTGAATGAAATCTAGTTCACAATTTCTGAAACATTTATGTGGATTTTCTGTCTTCATTTTAGCATTCTGAGTTTTGTTTAAATTGAATGTTCAAGGAGCGTTTTCAATTTAATATCTGTAAGGCAGATATATGAAATATGTCTAGGGTTCTTTCAAGGAGAGAATATACCTTAGAGATAGTTCAACAAAGTTCAGGGTAGCAAATGAATTTGATTGATTAGTCTGGTTAAATTTACTGAGGTAGATATATAAGGTATATCTATTTTTGTGTCAGATCCTGTAATTGCCTTAAGTTTAGTCTTCAATCATGCTGCTTAAAGTTATTCACAGATGACTCCATGCCCTAAGATATAGCACTGGTCTATTTTTGTTCAGTTTAATGATTATCACCATTAAAAATCAATCTTTACTTTCAGTTTGGTTTGTTTTAGTGTATGTTACAGTGGTCATTCCCTGTAATTCCACCAATAGCGAGTTAGAATAATTCAGTGATTTCATTGTTCTAAGTTTGCAAGGGTAATCCCGCCTGAGTCTGTGGAGCTCAAAGTGCAGGAGGTCTCAAGACCTTGTTACTATTGTCCTATTCTATGCTTGATCAGTGTCAGGGATAAATAGAGTGAATCCTTTGAGAAGTATGTTTTATGACAGCAAGAAAAAGGAACAACAGAGCCTTTGACTAAATAAAACAGAACAATGAAGCATTGAACTTTGCAACTAAAATCAGGAATTACTTTGCTATTGCTATGGACAACAAAATTATCAATTTTTCCGACCCTTGGAAATGGGCCGGTCTGCCTATTTATACAACACTCTTGTAACCCTAACCCTATTTACATCATGTTTCAATAAAATACAATATCTGGGGGCCGGTACTACTTGCGCCACCCTACAAAAGACCTGGAGATGGAATAGGTCTGCCATGTCAGAAGAATAAGACAAGAATATACATCGGAAGAATCGGTCTCGAGAAGAGAGCCAGAAAGGAGAAAGAAGAAAGTAGGTCACCCAGGGACCGAGGCTACATGCCTCATAAATGGGAAATGCGGCGCCCTGTCTCCAATGTGACAGGTGTACCTTTGAGCGGCACCTCGAGAAGACCACCTTGTCAGAAAACCAACTGCCGAGCCGACGCCCCTTGATGTGGCCAACTACCTTCTGATAGCCTTTATTAACCACTTTTGAAAGTGACCGGTCGGCCTCGGGGACCGGGACATGAATCACTTTAAAGAATAAAAATTTTTAGATCTGGGACTCCGGGATCCAGGAACTTACGTCCTCAAAGAATAAAGAATGCCCAACACTTGAGTTCTCCCTGGCCCCCGGAGAAAGCTCAAGGTTGCTTATTGTCGTTGAAAGCCTGGAGGAGGCAGAAAATGCCATCTTCATCTATATCTTTCAGGCTGGCCCTTCTGTGCTTGGCCACTTCAACTTGTTCCCCCAGGTCTGGAACATTTTCTTTAAATTCATCCACCATTCTTGTCGCGTCATGACCTTTGAGTATCATGCTGGTTAATTTCGCCATCTGGGCCCCATCTATCCCCTCCGGGGATTGATATCGGGACTTCATTATTTCATCAATACTCTCCAAAACTGAATCTTCAGGGGTACATGTATCTATGCTAAGGGGATCAGCCCCGGAAGTCATTATTACATAAGACTTGTATAAATTAGAAGAATATTTTACAGCATTTACTTTTTCTTGTATGGACCCTACCAGTTGCTTGGTTACCTCTAATGTGAGGTCAAGTCTGGAGTGTTGGGTTCTCACAAAATCAAATGATTCATCACCCAAAATTCCAGATTCAGAAATCATATCTTCTCCTAATGTAAGGATCTCTTCGAGCTCCACCTTCCATGCGTGGTAATTCTCGGCGTCACCCTGCCACTGCTCACTAAGCGCTTCCGCCTGATGAATAACCTGCCGGGCCGTGAATAGATCTGGGAGGGTGGACGCCAGGAAACGTTGGGTGTTTCCTATCTGTAGGGCGACCCACTCGTCCACTGCTGGGATTTCTTTTTCATTACTCGCAGGGAATCTATGTCACTCTGTGATAGTTCTTCTGATGTGGAGGTCTCCAGAGGAGCGACGTTAATGGGTCGGGCCAGCTCAGTAAGCAACCCCATAAGGTTTGCATTCTTTTCCTTTTCAGCCTCTGGGCCTCTTTCTCATATCGGGCCTCCACTGCCCTTGCTGCCTCCTTTAGCAAGTCGACCTCACCTTGCTTTCCCCTTTTTCCTAGGGATATCTCTGCAACATTGTAATCTGCGGGGTCTGCGGTTGCTTCATCGGCGTCTAGGGGAGGTGTTGCCACAACGATAACTATTTCTCCGCCGGGCCCAGTTCGCAGGGTGTGAACTGTCTGGGATTTCTTTGCCTTTGGCAGGGCCTGAACTTGGGCCATCATTTCAGCCAGGGAGAGAGGAATCACAGGAGCGGACTGAGCTTTTCTTTTCTTGCTCTCTATTAGCCATTGAGGTGGTAGGGGTGGCCTTCCTGCCAGAATTTGTTCTCCTGATTCTTCCCTACTGTCCTGTGGCTGTTGCTCCTCAGCAACGTGGACCTCATCCATTCCTCTCCCTGCCTCAACTTCTTCTGCAGCAACGCTCTCTTCAATCTCCATCTCCTCAGCCTGGTCTTGTATGTCTATCACTGGGTCTGGACCCTGGTAGGCTTCCTCGGGGATTTCTTCTTCGAGCTTCTCCTCTTGTTGCTCTTCTTCTTCTGCCGGGGCTTCCTCCTTAGTTGGCACCTCCTTTGGCAGTAGGGGAGGTGTCGGGCCAAGATTTAGAGTTTGGGCTGCTGTGATCACCTGCCCGAAGGTCGCTCCCGTGAGTGGCCCTTGGAACGTGGCGGCTGGGGTTATGGTTCTTCCCGAAGGTCCGGTTCCCCCAGCGGATGCCATTTGTTCACTTGGTTTTTGTTGGTCCACTCCCGGACCTTGCATTGTTTAAGCCCCAGAGGCAATCTCCGGCCCCGACTCTTTTTCCTCTACCTGCTGCTCTTGTCCCTTAGCAGACTCTTGTTCAACATCTTGTTCTGCAGCTTCTTGTTCCGCTCCCAGGACTTTTGCCTCTGCTTGTGTATCGTCCCCCTACAAATTTTTGAACTCATCAATTGCAAATACATCAAATTCTTCTTCTGGAGGGGGACTGGCTGGGACCTCTGTAGGCTCTATTTCCTTTTCCGGTTCTGGGGGACTGGAAGAAAGGATCTCCACTTCTTGAGGTCGGGAGGCCTCCGGCGCTGGTTCTGCCTTAGGCTTTTTGCTGAGTTTTTTCTTCCTTTGGGTAACCAGAGGAGGTCCTGCATCTCTTATTGCTGTTGCTTCCAGGGGATCCACCCCCATCGCCTTGACCATTAAGGTTGCTAATGACGGGGAGGAAGGAGGACGAAGTGGCCCAGTCATAAGTGGTGGGGTGGCCAGCTTCGTTATTAATTTCTCCCTCATTTGTTGGGAGGCCGCCACCAACTATTTTATTTGTTCTGCAATGGGGACTTCTTACGCAGAAGGGGTTGTAGCTATTCTTTTTCCCTTATCTGCCCCCTGCGAAGAAGTCCCGGCCCCCAGGGTCATTTTAGGTACCGGCGGCGGAGTTAACTTTGGCGCCGGCTGGGCTGCTCGGCGGGTACTCCTAGGGCACACCTTCTTAAAATAGGCGTGGCTTCTCTCGACCACCTCTCGAGTGAAGTCTTCAATAGTGCGCCCTTCCTGGGCGGCCCAGTTTACTGGTGGAAGGGCCTTTTATCGATCCCCTTTTCCTTGTACTGGGGATCTTTAGTGGGGGCGGTGTCTGAGAAGTCCGCTGGGAATTTTCAGAGCTTTAGTTTCTGCATCATTCTGGCTGTCATTCTGACATAGTGCCTGCTCCGCACCTCCGCGTCATCTTGGCAATCTGCCCAGAAGTCCTCCATGTGTATACGATGGGGCTCTAAAGCCCGGGGAATTGTCGTCGCAATTCTGCCGTGCGGATCAAAATTTTTCCGCACCAGATAAAATTCTTGTAAGTTATAACTTTTCAGCTCATTATCTGCCTCCTTTACGGCGGCCAGACTGCATGTGTAGTTCCCACAGGTGATTGGGAATAGAATGTTGGGGATCTTCTTGAGGGCAAAGAAGGCATGCACCTCCATCATTTGCCTACAATACTCCAATAGCACGATCTTGTCCCCACAATGTCTGGGCAACAAGTAGGGTTTCTCAGAGAAGCTGGCGACCCTAATGTACGTGTGCTGTTGGAATTGAATGTAATAGTGTCCGTAACTACGGACTAACTTCATCGCCTCAGTAGACAGGCGGTATCCGGCATCCCGGGTGGGTGTAAGCAGGTGGTAGTAAACGAACGCGTCGTTTACCCGACAGAAACTGGGGAAGCTGGCCTCCCATTGAATTTGTGGGAAATGGTCCCACGGTGCCTTTTGTCCCGATCCAATCCCGAGCACGCCGTCAGTGAGTAGGCCATGGGAATGGGGCCTCTGCTGCGCTAGGGCCCATAAAACATAAGACATAGAACTTCTTCTTCCGGTTCAACTGTTGGAACTGGGAGTCGACATGGTTGGAAATTATTGTGGCCCAGTCGAAGAATTCTCCCTTGGTGGAGATGCTGAGGAGGAAATAGTACATCCATTTGGCAAACTCTTGGGCGGAGGGTTGCCCAAAGACCCGGGCTAATGCTATCATCCCCATTTGGATGCTCTCCTTGAATTCTGAGCGGGGAATCTCTATCTTCATTCTCTTTGGGTCCCTCTTTGGGGCCTTAAGCCAGTGGGTATTCATATATACCCGGGCAACGTCCTCCAGCTGCGTAAACTGAGTCAGGGCATCGGTCCTTGTAACCACCGTGGCCCTATCGAATTGTGGGATACCCAGGCTCGCCTGGAATGTGACTGGGTCGAGGGACACCAGTGGAGTGGGGTATCCTGTGGGTTCTGCAGCTGCGAGCATAACGACCCGGACAGAGGAGTTGTAGTTGGCAGCCAGTGTTAGGATAAGCTCTGGAGATTGCATGGAGCACGGGAAGCAAGCTGCCCGGAGGATTTCGGAGCCCCTGACGTTGATTGCTAGCTGGTCTCTAGCTTGTCGCTAGATGTGCATTATCTTCACCAAAGCCTGCATCTCTGCCCATGTTCCGACATTGGTGTCGGTTACCAGCTTAACCTTAGACTTAATTTTTGAGCCCATGATGACATTATCCTGTACAAACTTCATGGTGAGGGGCAGCTTTTCCAGGGCTCTCTCCATCTTGGACTTTACGGCTGCCCTGGTCTCCGTTGCAGTTGGTAGTTCTGGACTTCTGGGCAGGGATGACGCAGATGCCTCAGACATGTTTGGAAGATGAACTCCGGGCACCTGCAAGGCAAAGCGACCGTCAGAACATGTTTATCAAAATAATCATTCTGGGGTCCATATATCTTACCACTGTGGTGTTTGCCTTCCTGAAAAGTTAGTATCATGCAAAGGTAACTGAAAAGCAAAACATATCGTAAACTTAAGGTCTTCATTACACATCCGGGTCCGGTGGTTTCTATCACACTTGGCAAAGACACAGGATGGATGGTGGTAAGAGACCCGATGCCCGGGGAAATGACCGTTAGCAAGGACGTGTGAAAAGGCAAGTTGTCAAGCCCACGTGGGCGCCACGTGTGTTGGTATTAAATGGAAGTGATGGCGATGACGGCGGAGCCAACTGTCCGAACGTGTGAAAAGGGAAAGCCACTTGGTTGGAATTGATTGTACGCATGGGACATAAATGAGGTTCTAACAGACTTCATGGAGGAGAGAGAAAACCGCTTGTTTGAAACCGGCCAAGAGCCGAGTTTCAAACAGGTGGTTTTCTGCCCCGAAGCGAGTTTGGAGGCAGAAAACCAGAAGCAGAGGCAACTCAACCAGCTTGCCAAGCCACCCGGAAGGATATACATGAAGCTGAGGGATATATACATAGAAATGAGGAGATATACAGAGGTTATATACATTTATACACATATATACATGAATATACAACATGGGACGACGCCCGCGGGAAAACCAGACAAGGCAGAAACATATATACAACTATCTACACTATTTACAGACAAACCACTTCTGCACAGAGGGTGGACAACCCTCTGGCAGAGCCGACCCACCAATGGGTGGCAAAACCAGAAGACAACAAACCAGACAAGACAGAGAAACAAAACAAAACAAGACAAACAAAAAACCAAACAAAACCGAAGAAAACCAAAGAGCGGAAGAAAAACAGAGAAGCGGGAAAGTGGAAACACCAACCTGAGAACGCAAAAGGTGGAGGAAAGGGAGGATTTACCACAGGAGCTCTGCAACAGCTCGAGTTGTTAATCGATCAGAATCACCACCACGAAGCACTCGCAATTGCCTGAGAATGACTGAAAATGTTAAGCATTGATTATCGTAAACTCTCTGCAAATGCTCTGTTAATCGCTTTGAAATCGCTCTCTAATTCGCTCTAAGTGCTTGAAGGTTTTAATCGCGGTAAGTGTGAAAGTGACAGATAATTTCTATTTATATCCGTGGTAAAAAGGTAATCCTCCTCCTTCCGACGATCTCCGGACAAGCAAAACCTCCAGACTCCGGGCCCGGAGATTCCTCGTGATGATATCCTTAAGAACATCGTGGTGAAGAATCCCAGAGTCCGAAATCTGGCTCCCAATGAAGGACAACCTCCGGGACCGTAGTCCCAGAGGCGAAAACCAAACAAACAGGCAAAACACCACACCGGGGAAGAAAACCCTAGAGAAAGAAAACAAAAGGGAAAGAAAGACAAGGCAAAGCCGAAAGCAAAAGCAAACAAAAGCAAAAAAAAAAAGGGGGACCCAACATTTTGCACACAAAATGTAGGGACGGGGATGCAGGGCATAACACCAATTTTACACATTAAAAAGAAAAAAATCCATGAGGAAAAATATAGTCAACCAATCAACGAATTTTACAAAATCGCAAGAAAAAATATTGTTGAAATGTACATCTCCCATACTATGTATAAACTATAGACATTGACCAAAAAGTTATGTTCGCCTTTGAAAAATTAATAGACCACTCCTCAAATCTAAACATTAGTTCCCTACTGTAACATATAAAAAGCGGTTACGTTTGAAAATGTAGATGTTTGTGTGATGTGTGGGGAAGATAAGATGTTCCTTTCAACCTCAAATGCACAAATGAAAGATCCAAATTGATCAACCCAAAAAGGATCAATGCACAAATGAATCAATCATTTGGAAATGAGAGCAAAGAGGAAAGATCTTAAATTCCCGTTTTAGAAAGGAATGCATATAATAGTTCTAGGAATTGAAATGGATGAGATGAAGTACCAACCTTACAAAATTGCAGATCAAAGATTGTTGTTTTCTGAGATCTGTAGACTGTTTCTGGAGATGCTGACAGTTGATACCGAACCGGAACACAGAGACAGACAAAACCCAGAAATCTTTTTCTGTTCCGATGTTGTCTTATGAAAAAGGTCGACCCTGTACCACTTTTGCCAACTCGATCTGCTCAACTCTGAAAGTGTCCTTGTTCGCACAGTCTGAAAGAAATCCGAAAAGGGTATCCAGATCTGGCCTCGAATTTACAGTCTTGAACCTGTACCTGCAAGAAAATTGTTTGTTTGTTGGGGGAAAGGGGTTTGCCTTGGTCAAACCCCAGTTTTGGAATTAACCTCAAATATATATAATTGAAATTGCAGAAGTAAACAAAGTAAATGCATAAATTCACCTTACTTATATGGAAGCCCTTGTGGCGGATTCAAATTCGTGAATCCACAAGTATGTATGCATCAAATGGATTTAGAATGTAGAATGTATCATGTAGGATGTCTTCAATCAATCGCTTGTAGATCTCCAACACCAAGTCTTGAATGGGTTCTTGAATTTGGAAGAGGCTTGGAAGAAGGTGGATGGAGAGATCACCAAAAGGGCACTATGTAGCTTGAATCCTTCAATGGCCTCCAATGGATCTCCTTCATGAAAATGGATGCTTTAATTCTTGAGAATGGATGGATGCTTGCTTGAAATCTTTCTCCTTAGCTTGCTTGAATTGCACTTGAAAATCCTTCTCAATTGCGTAATAATGCTTAGAGAAAATGAGAGGAGAAAGCTCCCTTTTATATGAAACTAGGGCACAATCTTGTAAGGAGGCCTACATAGGATAATTAAATCACCATTTAAGCCTTTAACCCTAGGAGAGGACCTATATTAAATATAATTTAGGAATCAACCGATTCGGAACCCGAAACAGCCAACTCAGAAGCGGGAATAGACTTTTTGTGAAGATCGACATCCCGAAAACCAAAAGTTCCCGGGATTTGGACTTTGGGACAGGGTCGAGGTCGGCCTTGTCCTAGGACAGGGCTGAGGTCGACCCTGTCCTAGGGCAGGGCCAAGGTCGACCTTGTCCTAGGAGGTCGACCCTGTCCCTACATCCCAGGATCATAGGTTAAAGACCCAGAATGCAGAATTTAGGTCAGGAAATGGAGGTTAGAAAGGCAGGTCAGGGGGAAGCCGTGTCAAGATCAGGAACCCATTCAGAGGTGCTTTTCATGACCCCAAAACACTCACTCGAAAGGCTAAACCAGTCTCCTATGGAAGTGCTTCCATTTTTCGACTATACACCTACTGATAACATCAGGGAATAATAAAAGAATTTAATTGAATACTTATTCCATCAAAGTAGTCCTCCCATAATCAACACTTCAACCGAAGTCTTCTCGGTTGAAGATGTCAAACGAGGTATGAAGAGATTAACAAGTAATAAAGCAAAAGACATTGATGGGTTACATGCTGAATTCCTAAAATGGGAAACGAAGTTGCTTCATCCTCATATTCAAAGAATTTTTAACAATCACTCAAAGTGGTTTCCCAACAGAATGGACTATGAGCGTTGTTATACCCCTACACAAGAGTGGTGATCTTAATAATCATTCTAACTACCATACTATTACGGTCAACCCACTCCTTGGTAGGTTTTTTGGGAGCATGATAGAGTGTAGAATCAACAATTGGGAAAAAAGGAAGAAATAAGAGCAAAAGGACAAGTTGGTTTTAGATTGAGACTCTCTACCATTGATCACTACATCACTCTTAGACACCTTATAGAGAAATTTTGGGACCTACGAGGTAAAGAGGCCTTTTGTTGTTTTGTAGATTTCAAAAAAGCCTTTAATAATGTGCCTAGAGACAAGCTTTGGAAAACAATAGAGGAAGTTAAGATTTTGAATGAGCTCAGAGTAGTAGTGCATATACTTTATGAGCAGGTTAGAGCTAAAAATAGAACTAAAGAAGGTATGTTGGAATGGTTTTGTAGTGATATTGAGGTGAAACAAGGATGTACCCTCTCTCCCACTCTTTTGTCTTATACATTGATAAACTTGAAGAACGATTTAAAAAAACTACGAGGGAGGGTGTCCAGCTTGTTGGATATGTGGTGAAGTTGCTCCTTTATGCGAATGATCTCATTTTAATTGCACAAACAACCCATGATTTGAGAGAACACCTGAAAGTTGTAGAGAGATTTTGTTAGGAGGTTGGGATGCAGGCAAACACTAGCAAAACTAAGATCATGATTTTCTTTTTAAAGAAGAAGAAGCAACAAGTTAACTTTATATTCTTTGGAAAGTTGTTAGAGATTGTGGAGGAGTACAAGTACTTGGGAATTGATTTTCATAACATATTGAGTTGGGAGACTTATAGAACTAAACAAATACAAGGGGGTTGGTGAACTTATTTCTCGCTACAAAATAGGTGTAGTAAAGTAAAGTTATGAGGTTGGAAAATGAAGAATACATTTTTTTGTATGTTGGTTACACTTGTTGTCCTCTATGGTTGTGAGGTTTGAGGGAGCAACTTGTCAAACCACAAGTGGAAACAATTGAAAGAATACACAAACATCTTATTATAAGTAGTCTTAAAGTCAAATTGATGGTTCCCTATGAGATTCTCTTGGTTGAAGTAGGTAATTTTTTGATGCAAGTTTCAGTGATTATCCATTTGTTAAGATATCTAAATAAAGTAGGAAATATGGATAAACACTACTAGCCCAAGTTGGTTGTTGGGGAGAGACTAGTTCGTAGAAAGAATATGTGGATGAAACAAAACAATGAATGGTTGAGTAGATGATACATTGACTTGCAAAAGTGCCCCAATACTAATGAAGAGATAAAAAGGCTTGTGCTAGAAAAATTCAAGGCTAAAGCAAATGGGGTAGGAAAAAACCTATTATGTGAAAGAGTTCAACCCCACTTGGGACCATGACGAGAAAAACTACTTATGAGTGACAATTAAGGGCAAGGCAAGATTATTAGTGGCACAAATCAGAACTGGGTCTCATCATCTAAGGTGTGAAACTCGTAGATGGATGATTCCCAAAGAGACTTGGAAAGAAAGAACATGTGTTTTATGCAACAAAGTAGTGGTTGAAACAAAATGACACTTCATTTTTGAGTGTGCTTCTTACCCATGTATACATGGACAATATGAGAACAAATTGAAGAAGGGTTGTCTAAACCTACTTTTTGAAGAGGAAAGGCTACACAAAACTGCTAGTCCCTTTATTAAGATTCATAACCAGAGGGCAGATATCGAGAAGAACAAGAAGATGAAATAAGTTTGTAGTCGAGTCCCTTAGACTGTTGGTCTCATATACATCATTAAAATTCCTTCCTTCCTGCATTTATACATTATTATAATAATATCTTAATTTGTTTGTCAAATTGAATAATTTTTGAGTGAACTTAGTAAGAATAGAACTTCATGAATGCAAAGACCCCTACATAAGAAATAATGAGGTCAAGATAGTGGTCAAATTGATTTGTTCAAGACAATGGTCTAATTGATTTGTTAATATCACCGCTTTCCACCATATAAACTAGCAGTTGTCCGCGTTTGTGCGTGCAATGGTGAGCTGATAGGAGGTTTGATTTTTCAAAAAAGTAAAATGGTTTGCATAAAAGCAAATATGAATTTCCAAGAATTATTGGAAAATCCTAAACCATAAAATTCCCATTAGCTTACGAATACAAAATTCTTTCAAATCAGGAAGTTGCCCATGTAATCTTGCCCCAAAAATCCACTTTAAATTATTTGATTTAAAAAATACAAAATTGATAATGTTGAAAAAAATACTTAAATGAATCAATTCAAAAATCCCTACCTAGAAAATATTGTCAAAGATATTTGCCATAAATACATTAAAATTACGAAGGCAACATATTAAAATTTATCCCGGTAATCAACAAAGAACCATACAATCAAGAGTTGGAAACCATTTCCAATAGCCTAAATTTTTGAAACTTAGAAAGAGTCTGAATCTCATAGAGATATGTAAATTTCAAATTTATTTAAATGGTTCTTGAATCTCATTTTGTCGTTGAAATTAAATGGATCAAAATAGTTGAATGAATTAATACTGTTTAAGTTGGTAAAGATTTGATATTCTAAAGGAATAAATATTGAGATTAGATGATATCATATAAATAAGGTAAACATAAACATGTTGATTATTTGTGCAGTGAGAGCACCAGCTCTCCTGAGAGAAATTCAACTTCCAAAAAAGTTAAGAAATTGAATTAATTCTTAAACCCATCCGCACAACATCTTTATTCTATTAAGAATTGTGAATGATTTATAAATAAATCATGAAATTAGATCTTATTAAATAGAAATACTTGATAATTTAAGAATTCAGAAACATCAATCATACGCAAAAGTAATTTAATAAAATATATACCCATCAACATGTACACCAATAAACACTGATATTACAAAAATAGGGCATAAAATAATCAAACAACATCAAGCCCAAAGAACCTTCACCGAATTAGATGAATATATAAAAACAACCTTGTAATACATCAAAAAATCCTTTATCTTCTAAGGGTTTGCAAAATATACACAATGCCTCTAAAAACACAATTTGCTTATCGTAAAAAAATAATTAAAATAAAACCAAAAATAAATGTTCACGCCCTAAAAGTTGTTTAGGGATATATTTTCATGCATTAAATCGTCAAATGTACAACCACCAAGGAGTCAAATGACCATTGATGCAAATTTTTAAAGTAGTATGTGATTGTTGTTTAAAACATGCATATGATTATTGTTTTATAGAGCCTATTTGCATTATGGCGACCTCTTTCATGTATACTAATATTAGAAAATAGAACACCCAACTGCTATACATCATCTTGACATCACATCGAGAACAAGAAGTAAGTAGAAAAAAATTAAATGATCAATGTGAATTGTCTTGGCTTCACTTACATTCTTGAATCTAAAATTCCCATAATAACATAAATGATCCAATAGAAAATAAACGAGGAAAAAATTGTAAATAAATAACTTTTGCAGAGGAGAAAGTAGAGACCACTAATACGAAAGAAGAGGAACACTTTGTAAACAAATTTAAAAATGTGTTTCAATCTCTCCAAGAGATCACTAGCAAACGCCTCATGAATGAGAATGTTCTCGTTCCCACTCTTTACAGAGTGGAGAGGACATACATAAAATCTACCTCTCCACTGAAATGAAGTTTCTCTCTAGAGGCAAGCTTGACCGCTTATTCTTCCAACAATAAATAAATATAGATAGCCTCTGAAGGATCAGAATGAATGAAGGTTTACATAAAGAACCAACAAAGGAAAAAGAAGAACAAAGAAGTACATGACTTATGAGAGAACATAGATTCATTGAAATCAAGTGTTATAATATAGAGATAACCAATCCATGATTTTTTCATTCAAATTAGAATCTTATCTTTAAAAGTGAAAATAAAAAACATAAAGAAAAAATAAAATCTTAATATATATAATCTGATAATAAACAATTTTCCAACAACAATTTTTTTTCCAAACAAATCTCCCACAAATAACCTATCGGCTAAAATAACCTAACCTCCTATCCTCAGTCCTCCCTTCCCGCCAAATGCAGAAGAAAACACCATTATACATTTTACGTACATTTTTCTCCCTGTTCTGCGACATGGAAAGTGGATTGTCAAAGATCTGTTCCATGAAAAAATAGGAGAAAGGGTTTGCCTAATCCGTAGCGAGCGTTAAATCAAAGTGCAGAACAATATAGATACGTCAGAGCGTTTAATCATCTGTCATCCATGAAGAAGCAACAGGTAATCTCCAGATTTTTTGCTCCAAAATCAGGTGTTCCTAGCATCAAAACACCTACGAAGGTAGCTCCACCGTCCTCTTCCTCTACATGCATTGCAGCTGAAATTTCATGGACACCAACAAAATCTAAAAAGAGAACCCACGAGGAATTTAACGGAGAAAATTCCAACAAAGAAGAAAAAGAGCCACACCAACCTTATAAAAGGAAGGAAACCTGCAACGGAGGAGGAATCGAAACAACCAACGCAAATTTTGGAGACCATGAAAAAACTAGCGAGGGATTGTCAAAAATGGATAAATATGAGCTAGCATTGGAAAACCGTGGCCCCGAGCCTAACAATACAATTGGGTTTCCTGCAGTGGGAAATAAAAAGTTTGAACCTAAGAAAACAATTGGTATACCTGCATTTGATGCGTCCTTGCATAAAAAATTTGTAGAGAAACTGCTAATTAGAGTTGAAGAGAATGGCACCTTGGAAGAGTCAACCTATGGGAGGCCTCCAACTGACAAGGAAAAATACACCCCATTAGAGGAGCAGGTGATAGAACTCAAAGCTAAGTACAATGATGTTTTATTGATGATAGAGGTGGGATACAAGTACAGGTTCTTTAAGGATGATGCAGAGGTTGCCGCAAGAGTTTTAGGGATATTTGCTCATTATGACCACAATTTTTTGACTGCAAGCATACCCACATTCAGGTTGCATTTTCATGTCAGGAGGCTTGTTGAGGCAGGTTACAAGGTGGGTGTTGTGAGGCAGACAGAGACTGCGGCGTTAAAAGCCCATGGTGCAAATAAGGGGGGCCCTTTCACAAGGAGTCTTTCGGCCTTGTATACTCGGGCGACATTTGAGGCAGCCGAGGCATTGGTTGAGGGTGTTGTAGAGGATAACTGCAGGCTTAATAGCTATCTAATGTGTGTTGTGGAGCAACCTTTCATAAGTAGAAGTCCGAAGAAGGCCAAAATTAGGGTTTCTCATGAAGAAAATTCTGCAATAGTTGGTGGGTGTTATGATACGATGATTGGAGCCATTGCTGTTGAAACTTCTACTGGAGATGTTATGTACGGACAGTTCAGGGATACTGGCACAAGGGCAGAACTTGAATCTCGTCTACTAAATGTGTCTCCTGCAGAACTGCTTCTAGGTGCACCCTTGTTGCCACCTACTGAAAAAGTAAGACAATTTGTTCTTACATATCCATTTTACACATTAACATTAAGAGCATCAGTATTGTTTTTGCTCCATGAACTGTACCGCTCACGTGCCGTCCCTTAATGAATGGAGAATGCACCATCAATCTTATGTAAATAGGCTTAGAAATCCAATCCGGCTATTCTCTCTGTCAACGAATTTGCATGGGACTTGCACCTGATCTTGTCTGGGTATGGCATGCATTATTGCAACCATTTAATGTAATAATTTTGACTTATATCTATTCGGTTTTTAATTTTGGATATAAAACAACTAAAATATCTAGGATCCAAAACAACTTACTTTGAATTTGAGAACCTTTTGTTCCCCAAATTGGTGAACCTGTGTTGAACATTATTTGTCAAACGTGACAGCTAAGAAATCTTCACCACTCTAGCGATTGAACCTCCTCTTTTAGTCTGCCTAATAAAACTTAGTTTTTTCTTATCCAGCAGTTTGTAACAGTGACACAGTTATAGATAACCAACATATTATGTTTTTACATGTCAAACGTGGAAGCTAAGATTATGGCTTTGGTGATTGAACCTCTTCTTTCAATCTGCCTACTAAAACTAGTGTCCTCTTATTTAGCAGTTTGGTATGGTGATACGGATCTAGATATTGAACATATTAAGGCTTTTGCAATTTTCCTTTTTCTTTATAAGTCATGTAACAGTGTTATAATGAAGCTCTCTCTTTCTCCACGTGTGTATTCATAGTTTTTGAATACATTATATATTGTCTATATTATTAAGTTCTCCTTTGCAAACTTTTAGGGAGCAAAATATCATCCAAAGTTTTAAATATTTTTCAAATCAAGTCAAACAATAGGAAGGAACCAATGAAATTACGCACACAGACAGGAACTAAACTAACATCTTACAAAGTGTTGATTCAAGTCTTCATAGTAGGTCCCTTTCTCCATAGTTCTATTATAAGACCACAATAAAGAAGTTAGTTGTAAAATACAGTCCTCATTTTACGATGGTTTTAAGGAGTTAAGCCATAAAGCCTTTGCTGTGAGTAGCTAAATCATTAATTGTTCATCTTCATGGGCGCAAACCATGAATAGTCTATAAATTGTTAGTTTGGTTTCAATTATTATTTATGATAGAAGCGTTGTTGCAGGTGGAGACCGTTTATAAGAAAATTTGTACCTTCTCTCTTTGTTATTCTTGTTTTCTTTACATGAAACATTGAGTTACTCCAATCAAATTCTTCAGGTTAAGGGATGCAGAAATGGACAGAGTAAGTTTATGGCGAATGCAGTGTGGTCCCCTTAAATTTGTCATGGAATATATATTCTGTTAGAATTATACATTATCTATCAGTCTATATACACAAAAGCATTAAAACATTGAAATTGTTGTATGGTTAGAGGCGTCTGATGGGGATGAGTATGTAATTGTCCATTTCTAGTTACTTATATTGTAAAAGTCAAAGCAACATATTCAAGTCAAACAAAGAATGTTTTTTCATTGCTGATTGCATCACAAATCTTACATAGCCTAAAATGATTGTTGTTTAGCTACTTCTGGAATTTGCTGGACCAGCATCAAATGTTCGTGTGGAGCGGTCTTCACGTGACTCTTTTAAGGATGGGGGAGCACTTGCTGAAGTTTTGTCCTTATATGAAAACAGAAGTGATGAGGTATCATCACAAAATAATGATAATCGGAATGAAGGGATAGAGGTATGCTTGGTTTATATACATCTTCCAAGGAAAAATAGTTTTTTATCAAGCTATTATTGAGTGGTAGTTAAATTTAAATTAATGTTATTAACTACTGTGTGTCTCAGAGAAAATCAGTTTTAGGCACAAAGTTGTTCCTTTTCCACCTTGATTAAACATTGATTGCATTCCATCCCATGACACAGTTTGGTGCAGAATTTACAGAAAAATAGTTTAGGTTGGAAGTGTCTTTATTATGATTCAGAAGTTATGCGAAGGTTGCCATGTTGAATGATGCAATTATATAATTTATAGGAAATGGAATTTTTGTCTGTATTATAGGAAGTCAATATTATATGCACATGCCTGCTGAAGCTCTTGGAATGAAAATTATGCATTTTAATGTCTCTATTTTATTAACCAATCAGGGGTCGAAAGTCAGAATAGTCAATGGTGTAAGTGGAATCACAAATCTTCTTGTGCTTATCAATGAATTTATCACTTCCAGGTTATAATGGCAATGCCTGATTTAGTTGTTCAAGCACTGGCCCTAGCATTGTGCTATCTTAAGCAGTTCAAACTGGAAAGAATTTTGGGTTTGGGTGCTTCATTTCGCCCATTTGCCAGCAAAACTGAGATGTCCTTTTCATCCAACACGCTGCAACAACTAGAGGTACTATCTTGTTTATGCCAAAGCATATTGTGTTCTTGTGTGCTGAAACCTTTTCGCTTTTTGAGAAGGGGATAGATAATATATTGGACTGGGTGGTTAAAATCACTGTCATTTTGATTACACATTAGTTTTGGATCGAACATAATTTGGAAGAAAATCTATTCAGCGAGATATTTAAACTACCCCGAAATGACTAAAATGAATAAATGATCTGTAATTGGCACAAATATTACACAACTAGTTGAACAACACATCTCAATCCGTCTTTGAATCTCTTGTTTGAAAACTTGCTTTTCTTTTATATTACTTGAGAAAACATCCATTGATTGTCTAGAAACAAGTTTAATGTTTAAAAGAATGGAGATAGTTTTGTGCTAGAATTGAACAACAAAGGAAACTGTAGGCAACATAAAAACAAAGCATTATACAAGAAATCACGCTGAAGAATGTGGAGAAACTCCATAAGTGTAAAGCAATTCACCTTCTCTTGTTACCACTATTTGTGCTGCAATTACAAGTTTTGACCTTTTTGGAGGCCTTTAAAGACACTGATCTCTGCAACAGTATCTCGATTCGCAACACTTGCAAAGCCTTGAAAATTTCTCTAATGCACACCTCTTTATTGCATTCAACCCCATAGTAGGTTGTTGCCTACAAAATTTGTGAAAGAAGAATTTATATAAAAGCATTATTGTGCCGTGGTTTTCACCTTATGAGTTCCCACATAAATATCATGTGTTGATAAGCTCATCTCATGTGCATGATTTTTGATGTTGAGTAAATGATGTTAATGTGATTGATATAGTCTTAAATTGGTAAAAGTTGCATTATACTGATTCACTTCCACTCTCATTATACCGATTTGGCACATAACCTACGTTTGTCAAGTAAATTGAATGGTGCGGGTGTGAAGGTTGTTTGCTCAGAAAGAGGATGCAAGATGACTAGAGGAGCTACGGTGCTTGCTAAAGGTGTTCGGCTTGGCACCTTGTATAAGCTGGATACGTATATTGTTCAATGCAATAGTTCTTATGTGGAGCTGAACAAGGGAGCTTTGGATTCTTTGTCCTCACCATTAAATCAAGATTTGAAAGTTTGTTGCTTCTACATCTAATAGTTGTGCTTTCCGGGCACCTAAAGGTGTCAATGCTTTGGAGATGAAACTTCTAGCGGAGAAGACAATTTTATGGCACCAAAGACTTGGTCACATTGGTGAGATGAGTCTCAAAACCCTAAAAAGTAAATGCCTCGTTGAGGGGCTTGTTGATTATAATCTCGAGTTTGATTTTTTGAACATTGCACATATGGGAAGCAAAACAATGATCAATTTTCCTCTAGTTCTCATGAATCTTTTGGGTTGTTGGACATGATATATTTTGATGTTTTTGGTCCTATTAATGTTCCTTTAATTTCTAAATCTGTATATTTTGTATCATATATTGATGATTGTAGGGCATTTGTTTATTTTCACAAAAGTAATGCTGGTGTTGTTTATTCAGTGTACGGAGTTCAAGGCTCTTGTTGGAAATCAGACTACTAGAAAGATTAAGTGTTTGAGGACTAACGATAGTGGTGAGTTTTGTTCGGTAAATTTTGATAGGTTTTGTAAGGACCATGGGATTGAGAGGCATAAGACAACTCCATACATTTCTCAGCAAATTGGAGTTGCGGAGAGGATGAACAGGAGGTTGATGGAGAGGGATAGGAGTCCACTCGATTGCGCTTGCCTCAAACAATAATTCAACGTTGAAGCTGAAGCCACTGGCTTCTATTTGGTAAACAAATATCCTACATCAACACTTGTTGACAAGACACCCATGGAGGTGTGGTCAGGATAGAAGCTTTCAATGAGACATCTTAGAGTATTTGATTGCGAAAGATATGCTCATGATCCAAGTGAGAGAGGTCTAAGTCGGCAAACAAGGTGGTTTAGTACATCTTTATCGACGATGGTGTCAGTGTAAGGGTACAAGCTTTGAGATCCCGTGACTTACAAGGTTCTCTATTACAGAAGTGTATTCTTCAAAGTGATGAAATCTTCCACTTTTGAGTTGCAGCCAAAGAAGGAAGAGGTGAAAAAGGAGGTAGTTAAAGGTCCACCTACTCCGATGAAGAAGAACTACGAGCTCCTAATGGACTTGATGAGGAGAGCTCTAGTAGCTCTGAAAGTCCAAATGGAAGAACCTCAACCACAACCTTTGAGGAGGTCTACAATAATTAGGTGGCAACTGGATAGGTTTGGTTTTCAATGTTATATTCCAATTGTACTTTTCTTTTTCATGATAACATTGATGAGCCTAGGATGAAAGCCGTGGACGAAGAGATGGCTTCTTCGAAGAACAATAATTCATGGGCTTTGGTACCTTTGCTGAAGGATGTAAGCTCGTGGGATGTAAATGGGCGTTCAAGAAAAAGTTAGGTCTTGATGGGATTGTTCAAAATTATAAAGTACAGTTGGTTGTGAAGGGGTATTCTCAGGTCAAGGGAATAGATTATGATGATGTTTTCTCTCCTCTTCCAAAGCTAACATCCGTTAGGTTCTTGTTCTTACTTGCTACAGCCTATGACTGGGAAATTTAGTATATGGACTTGAAGACAACATTCCTTCGTTGTGATTTGAAGGAAGAAATCTATGTCAGAGCTAGAGTATTTTGTAGTAAAAGGTAATGAAAATTTGGTTTGCAAGTTGATTTTGTTTTTGTATTGTCTGAAACAATCTTCTAGGATGTTGTACCGAAAGTTTGATACATATGTGTTGAGTTTAGGTTTTCAAAGGTTTAAATCCAATCAGTGTGTTTATTTTAAAACTGATAATGGTTGCATTCTCATTATTGCATTATATGTGGATGATATGTTACTCTTTGGGAATGGATCTTTGATTTCTGACTTGAAGTCTCAGTTGTCAACTGTAATGTCCCTTCTTGTCTCTTTATATAAATTCCCCGCAAAACAATTATTAGTAGAAGATAGTATATAATATTCAACCCATTATCTCTATATTCTAAGTTAGTAAGGGGGATTTGATCCTAAGAGCTGCCCCTAGGTCGGGCTTCACAAAATTCTAGGTTCTCCGCTTGAAGGATATAGGATCCATTCTAAGCAACCTGAATTATGAGCACGTCTTCCCAAAGAACACTGCTCCTAAGTTCTCAGTATATATACTGCCTACATGAGATTACAACAATCTCAAATTGGCAACAAGATTACACCAATCTCGAATTGCCATCAATCTCAGATTGGCAACGAGGTTATATCAACCTCGAATTGCCATCAATCTCAAATGGGCAACGGGGTTATATCAACCTTGAATTGCCATTAATCTCAAATTGGCAATGGGGTTATGTCAACATCGAATTGCCATTAATTCTGTAATGTCCCCTTTTCTGCAGCAATGCAATTTTATGCCTGATTAGCCTATCTAGCCATCCGGATAGTCTAATGGCCGCTTTTCAGAGGATGCCAGTCAGTCACAGGGTTACTTGGACATTTATTTTATATCTGAGTCAGACTTTATGGT
>MU223652.1:1378827-1399636 GCA_018584345.1 Thuja plicata
CAACAATTTCATATACTCAGCATTTTACTTTCAGCAGTGTATTTAGTTTGCATGCCAAGTGTTTGACGAAATTTCATAGTTCAGTTTTAGTGGTTTTTTAGTGGCCTATTTGGTAAGGGTCATTACAATATACTATTATTATTAAAAGATATATTAAGCAGAAATATATATACAGATCTGATCTGTATTATCATCATTTCTTAGTGAATATATATTATCATTGACATTAATATCTAGAGTTCTAAAGACTATATATATTCATAATTCTATAATATATATATATATAATTTTAGTGATATTGTGATCAAAGTATATATGGAAAAATTAAAATACTACAACCTCTAAATCTGATAAAAACTTTAACAATAGCAAGGAAAAAACCTAGCAAGTTAGGAATGGATAAATTCTTTGAGCTCATGCTTCCCTTAATATTTCTTAGAATCCTTATTACAGGGACTATGGAAGTGGCATCAAATTTTCTTTTTGATCTCAAAAGTCTGAAGTGACTCCTCATTAAAGAGAAAAGTGCATTGCAACAACTCTATGGTTTGGATAGGAAGGGTTTGTTAGAATAAATATCTACTTAATTAATGGTCAATATTGTAATATATTAGTTTAGTTTCTGCTAGTTCTGTTTAGTTAGAATCTTTCTATTTCTACTATCTATTTTCTTCAGTTTCTTTTAGAAACTTTATCATTGTAATTGCCTATTTATTGCTTCTCATTTCTCAATGATAACCAAACAATTACCATCGTCTAATTTGTTTCACATGGTATCAGAGCGGGAAAATCTTTCCTTGTGTCTTCTAAAAATTTTCAAATTTTCTTAGGGCTTGTTTTTTCATAGTATGTAATTCATGATTTATCGCGTGAGATTTTTTGATGAAGTCGTGGTTTTTAATTCTTTGAAAATCGAAGTTTTTTTGTTCAAAAGTCTTGTCCATTTTTGGGCATCTGTTTGAGGGTTTGTGGTTGCTCATTTGGCAAATCGCATGGGTGAAAATCACGAGTAAGTTCATGGTGGTTTGTAGCGGTTAAAGAAAATCGCGTTTTTTAGCTTCTGCAAGGTTGAGCGACATTATTTTAGAGAAAATTGCGACGAAACTCTTCTACAAGTGTTGTTTTTGTTCTCAGTCCAACGGCTTGGCTTCGTCTGTTTTTTGCCCGTGTTTTCATTCTAAGTTTTTTGGCGGCTTGTTTCTGCTATTTGTTGCCACCTGTGACATTTTTTCAATCATGTTTAGGGCCCACACGTCCGTCTTCATTTCTTGGAGATATCTCTATTATTTGTTTCTTTCACGACTTCTTGCACGCGATTCATTTTTGCTCTTGCTTGTGTCTGCTATCTAGGATTTTCAACAACTCTCGGAGCCTTTTTTTGCAGATTCATGCGATCTCAAAATTTTTTCTTCATTTCTTTCTTAGGATGAAGGCTCTCTACACATTTTTTCTATTTCTCGTTTCTCGAATTTGATCTGTGCATTGTGCATCGGATTTTTTCTTTATTGCCACAATGCTACTGTTTTCAGTTCATTGGGACTTGTGCATCATCATATTTTAAATATCTCGTCAGATTTTAAATATGAAGTTTCTGCCTTGATTTATGTGCCTTCACCAGTTTGACCTTGGGGTACGTGATGGCATCTTTGACAAATATTATGCTTGAAAGCAGTTAGAAATTCAATGGGAAAAATTATAACACTTGGAAGTAGCGCATGATGACTATCATTGAATATCGGTGCTTGGCAGAAGTAGTTCTTGACACTACCTCTTGTCCTACCGCTGCTGGAAAAGATCAAGATAAGTTTGTCGAACGCTACCGTGAAGCGGTGATGCTTATCAAACTTCCAGTGACTTACAATCAGCACAATCAGTTGCCGCAAGTGCCCTCAGGCAAATCAATTGCTGAGATCTGGAAGCACTTGAAGGATCTCCATGAAACGTCAAATAATAGCTATGTGTTCTTTCTTAAGAACATGCTCTTTTCAATCAGATGGATGAGAAAACATCTCTGCAAGAACACTTGACAAAAAATGAAGGACATCCATGATCAACTAGAGGCAATTGGTTGAAAAAGGGAGGAAGAAGACATGGTAGTCATCACTCTGAAAAGTCTACCAAAGTCTTTTGATCATTTTATTGAAATGCTCAACATTACTTCAACTAATGTTGCTTTGAAGTTTCCAGATCTTTGCAACAAGCTTTTACAACAGGATCATTGGAGACAACAGTTTTGGTAGTAGTACCAGTTCGTTCTCCACAAAACAAGCGTTCTTTGCTAAGTCTTCTGCTAAGGACAAAGGGAAAGGTCAATCTTCTCAGCAGAATGGCCTAGGTCCTCAGGATAGTAAGAAGAAAAAGAACGTTGAGTGTAACTATTGCCACAAGTATGGTCACATGAAGGTTGACTATTGATAGTGGTTGGCTTCTGAGCAAAAGAAGCAGGGAGGGTCTCAACCCAAAGCAAATGTTGTAGAGCCTTTTGATTCATAGTTACATGACTCGGACTCGCCTCAGACTCAACAAGCTGATTTTTGACTCGGACTCAACAAGCTGATTTTTGACTCAGACTCAGAGTTGGCATCCAGACTCGACAAAAACTTAGCAAGGGCTCGACAAATTGAAAAACTCAAGAAATCCAAAGATTTTTAAGGATTTAAAACTTTTTTCACGCATCATTTAGTCAATTAACATCAAAGACACAATATTTTAGATAATTAGAAGCTACTTTGCACACATACATAAGTTTACATTGATCACATAAGTATAAATGTGAATTTTTGAAGGAAATAAGTTAAACTAATAACACATTAGAAATGTAAATAGTGTCACTGTCAAATGTCTACAATATTCATGGAATCTGAAATCCATGGAATCAAAAGTTCAAAACATATATCAAAATAAAAGCTAGAGCCTAGAAGACTAAGGCTCACAGTCTATATCTTCCTACATGTACGCCTAAGATAGGTCATGGAAGATTCTGCAGCCATCTTTTCTCCCTATGTCTGAGGCTCAACCTTCGTGGCATCCTCATCCTCATCATCCCCAGATCCCTCACTCTTAGCCTCAGGGTCCTCCACTGGGTCTCCTCGCGCTCTAGCCTCATCCTCTGCCATCGTTACTGCCTCTGCCTCTTGATCCACCTGATCAACCCATTCCAAGTCTTCATCACTTAAGATAGGTTCATCAATCTTAGTGTTCCACTCTGCCTGTGGATCAACTTCCTCTAAAACGATAGGAGATGTGTCAGTGTCCAAGATCTGTCTGTGACGAAGGCGAAGGTTGTAATGAAGAAACAGAAGATCATTGACTCTTTTCACTGCCAACTTGTTGCGCTTCTTTGAGTGTATATGCTCAAACACACTCCAGTTGTGTTCGCATCTTGAAGCACTACATGGTTGGCTCAAGATACAAACTGCAATTCTCTGTAAATTTGGCACCAAAGTACCAAACATCTCCCACCATGCATTTGAAACAAGAAATTTCAAAAATCATTTCTATAACTTTGACTTTATCAATGCAAAATGGTAATAGAATTAGAAATTTGAAATTAGAATCATAGATTTTTACTTGGCATCGGTAGTGTCCGATTTTTCTTGTATAAGTCTCGTGAGAAAAAGTCTCCTTGTGAATTCCTATACATTTCTATCTCACGGACTACATTTGTTTCAACTGTTGAATTAGCTAACATTCTTTCTACAACATCATAGAGCTCACTCCACACCTCATCAATGGCCTTAAGACCTGGGGTAAATTGGAATGCCGGATTAAGATAGTGGGCAACTGCATGTATAGGCCTGTGAAGCATCTTGTGCCATCGTTGATCAATGACATCCCGTATGGGACCATATCTAGCCAGATTCCCTGTATAAAAATATCTAATGGCCTCTTTCACCCTGTCCATGCCCTCATAAATGTATCCCATCACGGGCTTCTCTCCATCAGCAATCCGTAGGAGAACAATAAGAGGCTCTATGAACTGCAATCATTGTGAAAGTTAAAACATTAAGCTTTAAGTTTTAAGTTTTACTTTTAAAAATGAACAATGAACATAAACAAGTGTAAACAAAAATGATGAAATGAAATGGAATTGGAAATGAGGACAAAAGGGAAATTACCTGCACAATCTCCTTGGTTGCCAAAAGCCACTCTCATAAAAAACCTGATTAGCCATCTCAATCCCTGCATTGCTCTTCGCGTATGATGATGAGGTCCACTCCTCACTTACAAACACGTGTTTCAAACCGGCCTTGGACTGAAGCAAGGATTGCAACGTTATAAAATTTGTTGCAAATTGGGTGTCCCCTGGACGAGCCAACTCTTTTTTATTTGTGAAATTCCTCATAAGGTTGAGGACCAAAGTATGGTTATATATGAATTTACAAATACTCCTTCCGTGCTCTACACATGTTTTTATCTAGGGGAGTTTGGCAAGGTCCTCCAACATGAGTTCAATGCAATGATCAGCACAAGGGGTCCAAAACAAGGTGGGGTGCCTCTCCATAAGAAGTTTACCTGCAGCAACATAATTTGCTGCATTATCCGTGACTACCTGTACCACATTCTCCTCACTCACCTCCTTCAACACTTCCTCCAATACCTCACAAAGATACTCTAACATTTTTTGTTTTCCCTGAAGCATCAATTGATTTCAAAAACACTGTGACACTCGAGAAAAAAAAACATTTTAGTACAATCATAATTTAAAAACTTAATCACTAAATCAATAGTTTACTACTAGTAAGTACAAGTTCTACAATCACCTGATGAGGAGACAAGAAAATTCAGCAGTGTTGTACTTCTTCTATTCATCCAACCATCAGTCATGATGGTGCAACCCTTCCTCCGCCATATCTCAAGCTGCTCATCAATTGTGACTTTTACATCAGCCACGTTTTGGGTCAAAATAAGACCTTTTAGCTCCTCATCATTAGGGGCTTTGAACCCCGAACCACAAATAGTAACAACATCTATTGCAATTTGCCAATAAGGAGACCTAAAATAAATTAAATAAGCAAAATAAGTTTACTATTAAGTTTTACTTTCAGCTGTAAAAATTAATATAATCAATGTGGTATATTCTTGAGTCTTGAAAGCAAGAAAATCAAGACATAAAAATTACAATAATAAGTACCTTGCTGCATTAAATGAAAGGTTGTTGTAGAACCAATAATCTCCAAGTGCCATTTTCGTAGCCTCATGCTTCTTCTTATTCCAACCCATGCTCTCAAGCGATGGTTGGGCACCCGGAGTCGTGCATGGAACAAGAATGGAATCTAGTGTGGATTTCTTCGTACAAATCTGAGGCCCAATGGTCACACTTGCAGTATCACGACTAGATGGAGGTAATGGAGAACAAAGATTTGATGAGGCCTCTCCACCAAAGTTTGCCATTTCTTCCTGTTGCTTCTTTACTAATTCTTTTTTTTTTTTCATATTCCTCTAAATGAGCTTGCATTTCATGTACAATATCTTGGGGTGCTCCTTTGCATGCTTTAGCATCATGCCCTGATTTATGTGCAAGGTGATATCTCAATTGGTTAATAGCTCCCCCACTTTATTTAACACCACAATGCCAACATATAACTACTTTTTTTGGTCCGGGGATGGCATGTTTCCAAGCCTTATCCCTTCCTACGCTAACAGGGTCAACATCTGGGTTAAATGGAGGCCTAGATGAACTACCCTCAGATTGAGACATTATGCTGGTGCTGCAATATATCATAAAAAAAAAGCATCTGCAATAAAGAAAATCAAACACTAGGGTTTCTTACTTTTCAAGTTTTTCATCAACATAAAATAGAAAAAAACTAAAACAAATGTAAACAAAATGGAAATATGAATGTAAAAAATTTAGAAAACAATACAAAAAATGTAACTCACCTCTTCAAATTTGCTCAAAAGATGAAGAAATGAACCTCAAATTTGTAGAGACCTATTCCAAATGCTTCTTTTAGTTCCTCTCAATGTGTGAATGCAAGCTACAAACTTGCACAAACGATCAACAATCAATATATGAGAGCCAATCAAACTTCTGATTTATTTTCTAAAACCCCAATATTCTTCTCAACCCTTTTTTCTCTCTTCTTTGTGTTTGCAAATGAAGGAATGACCTTTTTAGGTCTTAGAGAAGACAAATAAGGAAAAAAAAGTCAATGAAATCAATTAATTTTTTTTTTTTGCTTTATTGGTCGTTCGGCTGTTACAGAGTCCTACCCGCGAGACTTGGTGACTCAGCTAGGACTCGACCGAGTCAAAGTCCAGAGCTGGAAAAGTTCTGGAGGCCTAGCTCGGCTTGGAACTCGCAGAGTCTTGTATCACTGCTCTGATTAGAAAGAATCTACCTTCTACTCCTTAATGGCCAAAAGAACAATAGATCCAGTGAAATCTTTTGCCTGGTATATCGATTTAGGGGCCTTCTTGACATTTCACTCATCGTCGGGATTAGTTCACAAAATTCAAACCATTCTTTGATTCAGTCATGTTTGGAGGAGAGGAGTAAACTGTTGTCGGTAAGGGCAACGTGCAGATTCACTCTGGAGGGAGAAATTTAATATTTCTCGATGTATACTATGTTCCAGGAATGGAACTTAATCTTGTCTCAGTTGGTCAGATCGCGAGACATTCTCCCTAGTTGGATATTGTTTTCAGTTCCCACACTTGCAACATTGTTGATAGGGAGACCTGCCGTTGCTATGGGACTTGAGGATCATGGTCTTTATAGACTTGTTGATTTAGGTGATTCTCAGGAGCACGCCATGGCAGCCAAAAGTTCTTCCATCAACAATCTTTGGCATCAACATTATGGGCACTTGAATGTGCAGTTATCTTAGGAGGGTTTGGTTGTTGGCCTACCTGAGATCCAAACTCAAAATCATGAAGTTTGCAGAGCTTGTCAGGCTAGGAAGCACCATTGGACACCATTCTCGAATGGCGATTCTTGGTGAACCTCCAAGGTACTTCAATTGGTTCACGCTAATGTATGTGGACCAATGAACACTCCTGTTATTGGGTCTAGGTAGTTTTTATTATTTGTTGAGGATTTTAGTAGAAAAATGCGGGTGTATTTTCTTAAGCATGAATCAAATGTTTTCAATACATTTCATCAGTTTAAGCCCAAGGCCTTAATTGAGAAAGAGTTAGGTTCTCAAATTGTGCCTAAGGTCAAATAATGGGGGGGAATTTTGTTCATCGGATTTCTCCACCTTTTGTGCTGCACATGTCATTTGTTTGCCCTGTAGGGTAACAGTTTAATGCATACGAGAATATACAGAAAATGTAATAGAACATAGTGATGCTAGAGAACTCACAGATGTTTCCTTATTAATGCCGTCAATGTTTACAATGTATATCGACAATGACACCAAAGTATTTCGACAACCATTACCACAATGCTAACCATAACAATGCTCCTCTTGGATGCAAGTACATGACATATATAGATGTCGAGGGAGTTGCGAGTGCCAACCATCGCAACCATTGCCAACTACCCATCCCTCGACCGCTAACAAATATTAACAACACTAATTTACCCGACAACAACATTAAGCACCAACTTACCACACCATACACCCCTCAACAAAATGGTGTAGTTGAGCGTCGAAATCTCATCATTATTCAAATGGCTTGTTCTATGTTGGAGCATAGACATGTTTGTAAGAAATATTGGGCTAAAGCAGTTTATACAGCAGTCTATCTTCTGGATCGGTCCCCTACACAGGCCATTAAGAAGAGGGCTCCTGAAGAAGCCAAGTCAGGACGAAAGCCTAAGGTGGGCCATTTGAAAGTTTTCGGTTCTACTGCTCATGTATTGATTCCAGAAGCCAAGCGTGCCAAGTTGGATTCCAAGAGCCAGAAACTTATGTTTATTGGTTACAATGATAATCATAAGGCATATCGGTTGATTGTAGACACAAATCGTCTCATATTTAGTTGTGATGTCAGGGTTGATGAGACTACTGGTCCTTTTCTTTCTTCTGCTACTATGTGTCTTGAGGATCAGCCTATGAAGGCTTCTGTTTTGGGTGTTTGTCTTCCCTTAGTATCCCCCGATGGGAGGGTTTTAGATAACTCTGACTCTAAAGATGAGGAGTCTACTAGGCGTGATAATGCACCGTCTGACTTTCCTCCAGATCTACATTAAGATAACTTTGTTCCAGCAACTCCCAGAGATGTTGTTTCTCCTATTGCAAATGTTGGTACTTCTACCCTTCAGTCTAAGTGGTGGGCCAAGACTATAGGGGATCTTCATGATGATGAGCTCATTGAGGGCAAATCAGCTCGCAGAAAGAGCAAGCAGTAAAACACAATAAATTTTTCTCTTATGGCCAACATCCACAACATCTATGAACCTCAGACATATTCATAGGCTAAAGGAATTCGTGAGTGAGAAAAGGGTATGGAATTTGAATACCTTAGTCTTTTGAAGAATAACACTTGGGTCCTTTCTAATCTTTCTCCTGGGAAGAAACCTATCAGGTGCAAATGGGTTTACAAGGTCAAGTATCATGCAGATGGTCTTTTGGATAAATACAAGGCAAGATTGGTAGCTCAAGGATTCACATAGTGGGAGGGCATTGACTATGAGGAGACTTATGCTCCTATTGCCAAGATGAGCACAATTCGTCTTCTTCTCGCTATTGTAGCTTAGTTTGGATGGAAACTCCATCAGATGGATGGCAAGAGCGCATTCCTCAATGGTGAGTGCAATCAAACAGGATTTGTGCCATGCCTTTGACATGACAAATTTAGGGCTTCTCCATTATTGCTTAGGTTTTGAGGTTTGGCAAACAAATGGTAGTATTTTTATCTCTGAGTCTAAGTATGCCAAAAGCCTACTTGACAAGTTTCAGATGCAGGATTGTAAACCGGCTTCCACACCTATGGAGAAAGGGCTGAAGTTGTCAGCAAAATCCAATTCACCTATGGTGAATGAAATAGCTTTCAGGGAACTAGTGGGCAGCCTCATCTACCTCATTGCCATTAGACTTGATCTCAGTTTTGCCATGAGCTACATCTCTCGCTTCAGGATAGCTCCAAAAGCTGAACGTTGGGTTGCAGCGAAGCGTGTGCTGAGATATGTCAATGACACTTCAGATTATGGTATTCTGTATAGCAGGTGCAAGGATCCAAAGCTGATTGGTTATATAAACTCAAATTGGGCGGGTTTAGTAGATGACAAAAAATCCACTTCTGGGTATGTATTCAGTTTGGGTATAGGTGCTGTAACATAAACCAGCAAGAAGCAACAAGCAATGGCTCTTTCCTTGACTAAACTGGAATATCGGGGAACAATTAAGACAGCTTGTGAGGCAGTTTGGCTACGAAAGATGCTCTTTGATGTGCAAATGTCACAAGCAGGACCTTCTCCCTTGTACACTGATAATCAAGGTGTGCTCAAACTGGCCAAAATCCAGTCTTCCATGAATGTACCAAGCATGTTGAGCTTCATTGTCATTTCATCTGCGAGCTGGTAGAAGATGGATCAGTTCAGCTGCAGTCTGTTCAGACGGAGGATTAGACTACATATATTCTCACCAAGTCTCTGAGTCCGGATAAGTTTGTCAAATTTAAGGGCCAACTTGGTGTAGTTGATAGATTGACCATTAAGGGAGGGTGTTAGAATAAATATCTACTTAATTAATGGTCAGTATTGCAATATATTAGTTTAGATTCTGCTAGTTCTGTTTAGTTAGAATCTTTCTATTCCTGCCGTCTGTTTTCTCCAGTTTCTTTTAGAAACTTGATCAATGTAATTGCCTATATATTGCTTCTCATTTCTCAATGATAATCAAGCAATTACCATTGTCTAATTTGTTTCACAGGTTCAACTTCAGAAAACTCAACACTCTTCAACTGTTTAGAATCACTATTATGACTACTTTCTGAATTGACACACAACTCTCTTTAGAATCTTAGATAGCACTTAAGTGAGTCTGATCTAGCACCAAGGCATGAAGATCATGCTCTTACAGAAAGAAATGTGTTTCCCACTTGGTCCTTGCACAAATTGCCACTTTCACTAGTTATAAACATCCAAAGTAATTGTACTGTGAATCTGCTAAGAATAACTAGAATGCACTTGAAGAATCTCAAGAATGCCCTCAAGGCAGACTTTCATCTTACAGTATCCTTAAAACTTATAAAATATCAATTGTCAGCTGTGTAGTGTGTTCTCAGTTCTTTATTTATTATTTAATTTTGTTAAGTTATGGTTTTTCTTTTTATATATATCTAGCTGTTCCCAAGATTTAGGAATTGTTTTTCTGTCCTTGAAACCCCATCCCAGAAACTCAGAGAAACATTGGTATAAACTGAAAATGACCCCAAGTTGTGTCAATAAATGGTCAAGATTTTGTTAATCTACTTTGCCTTTTTAAGGCGGGATCTCAATGTTGGCTTCTGCTTTGAATGTAGGTGGAGTTGGAGATGTTAGGCTGATATGGGTCTGCTGCTTCTCATGGACCTTGGGTCTCTCTCTTCTCAGCTCCTTGTTTGTTTAGTATCCTCCATGGACACTCTTAGCTTTCTGATGAACCCACCATAATTTTTCCCAATTGATGAAGCTTTCCTATGAATTGGAAAATGCTCGCTACTATCTTCTCCTTGCTTGATGAGTTTAGCTAGCTTCATCATCTGGAGGCATCATCGTTGTCCATAATTTTCATTTCTCTATTCCATTTATTGGTATTTACCTACTACTGCAAATGGAATAATTCACCTTATCTGCTTGTGCAAACTGTTCTACTGACAGGCATCAACCTGCATGGCTGGTCACAAATGACATTCCTAGTGGTTATATGATGCATATTAGCTATTTTTGATTTTTCTACCTCTGGCTATTTTTAGGTTCTACAATAGAGTCTGACTTGACCGTATTTGATGGATTTTCCTTGATACCAACACAAAATCACATTGGTATATATACTTAAATTGTTTAGGATAGACACATTGCATGATTGTTTGGAACAATTTTGGTCTTGATTTACCCAAATTTATTTTGTGTGTGTGGGAGGGGGGGTTGGGGCGGGGACGATTGTCTTGGATATTATGTTCTCAATTGCAAATGCACAAGGAGTTTAAAGTATACCCTGCTGGTCATCCTACAAGAAATGCTGCTACATGAAGGAACAAAATTGCTTCGGCATCAGACTGATGATATTCTACAAGTAATTCACCAAGATAAATCTCAATCTTTCTTATTACCCTCTTGATTGTAAGTCTTATTATGTACTTAAGAAAACATTTGTCATGTTTCCTGAAAACAGTTGTTTAAGTATTCAAAAGAATGGAAAGAGTACACAAGAATTGAACAACAAAAGAAACTGAAAACAACTGAAAAACAGTGAATGAGTCATAAATCATCTAGGAATCATGAAATTAATTTGTAATAAATTAGCTGGGTGACTTTTCTGGTAACCTTTTAATGCTACCCTTTATAGTTGGGTTTCATTCTTACGTATCTGTGATTTGACTAGAATATCATGTGATGGGCTTTGTCAAAGGATCAATATCTTCTCATTATTTTCTTATGAGAGACTGGGTGGCAAATAGGGTGCTAATTGTTTTTCTAGAGAATAAGCAAGGAAGCATGAACATATGCAGATATAATGCTCAAATGATTAGAAATTAATTTTTCTCATATCTATTCTGCTTGTTTGTGTTATTAAATGCCATAATTGATAATTGTTGATTTCTGCTCTAATGTAGCGTACTTTATAGAGGCTTTCTAACTCACCAGACTCTTCTGAATTGTTAATAACTTATTCATGATTGCTCACAGTTAGCTTTTGGACACATTCTTAGAGGTATTTTAATGATATGAGGGCTGTTTAAGAATGTAAACATAAAGTGATACTTTAAAGTTTAAAGTAGAAAAGTCTTGGACTCTGCATTTTATTATTTTTATGAAAAGTGCTTGCCATAATGAACCAAGTTAGAATGTATTCTTATAGAGGTCACAACTGGTCTGTTAGATTTTTTTTTCTTAAAATCAAATGTTGAAAACTGAAATGCCAACCTGATTGTTTGATTGTTGATTATGTTGGTTCTCTTATGACCTTATGCCACTTATTTTTCCAACCATCTGTTTTTGCATCTTGAAAGAACTATATATTGACATATTCAAGTTTCTTTAGATCCATTTAGTTTATCTTACTAATGTTCCTGAACACTGGTCTTCCTTTTATCGGCTCAGGTATTGAGAAATAATGCTGATGGCTCAGAAAATGGATCACTACTGTTGCTGATGAACCATACGCACACTGCCTTTGGTTTGAGATTACTTAAACACTGGGTATGCCTCGACTGTTTATGGTCTTCATTTCAAGTATTTTGATTCCATTTACTACTCTTAAGTTCTTAACTTCTGCTTTGGGCATAATTTTTAAAATCAACACTTATAAGTTGCCTATTTCCATCCTGACCTTGATTTGTATGTTAGCTCCTGTAACAAATTCTGTTTTAGCAGGTAACTCATCCTCTATGTGACAGAAACACAATTGAAGCTCGTCTTGACGCAGTTTCTGAAATTGCAGAATCAATGGGTAGTTCTAGAGGGCTGCAACTTGAAGGTACAATTTTAGGTGGTGGTAAAGGAGGTGGATCCGCCAGGTCAGCTACGTGCAGTAGAATAGGAGATGGATCCCAGGGTTTACTAGCTTCTGTTTTAACCTCCTTAGGGAAGATGCCTGATGTTGAGCGTGGAATAACTAGAATTTTTCACCGATCAGCTACTGCAGCTGAGGTGTAGTGTCAAAGACCTTTCTATTTTATATCGACACCTAGAATTTTCTGCTTTTATTTACTTTGGACGTTTATGAACTGTTGTGAGTTTGTAATATTTGAAAGATTGTGAATGAATGTTTTTAATTTTTGTAGTTTTAAAACAAGTATAGAGGAAAAGATGCTTTATTTAAGTTTTAAAAATGTTTGTTGTTTCAGTTCTTTACTGTCATTTATTCACTCCTCACTGCGGCCAAACAACTTCAGCAGTTGGTTTGTGTTGATGAGGATGAAGTAATAGCCGACAATCCTTCCCAAGGGTATCTTAAACAAATAGGATCACAGTTATTGAGGCGATTAATTGCAGCAGCATCATCCTCTGTTGTTATTGAAAATTCTACAAGACTTTTATCTTCCCTAAATAAAGAAGCTGCAATGCAAGGGGATAAGCACAATCTTTTCATCTGTGCAGGCAACAAATTTCCTGAGGTATAAGTTAATTATTTAATAATCACATCATTGGTCTTTTATGCTGACTCGATTGTCAAGTTGACTTTGGAATTGGTGCTTTTGAATAGGTTGCAAAGTGTCGCGCAGCAGTTTGGGCAGCTGAGAAGATGTTAGATTCATTTCTTCCTACCTTTCAAAAGCAGCTAAAACTTCCTAAGTTAGAATATTTGAGCGTGTCTGGAATTACTCACTTGATAGAGGTATGATGAATCAGTGTATCTAGTCTAATTTATTTGTTCTGATCACATGGAAACTGGATAAACAATCAACATACAATGTCAATAATGTTTTAAAAACTTAGTTGTTTTTGTTTGCAAATTTATTGCTAAAATATATGATGTTTCTTCAACTGATACAGTGTGGCGTGATGCATTTCTAAAGAAAGAAAGATGGGTTGGGAAAATCATGCCCCAAAAGTAGAGGTAGGATTAGGCATGTGACTTTCATTGACACTGCCAAAACAAGTGATTTGAAAGGCTTATGGTGGGCAGACATTTACAAAATGCAACGCCCAAAAAACCATGTTTACCCCCACTGCATGAATTGAAGGAAAACCATGTGGCAGCTAGCTTTACTTGCACATGGGGCCAGTATTGGGATGTCTGCCTAAAAAATCAAAGTGATCAAACTAATGAATCCAGGCCAAAGAGTGTTCATCATGCTTTGTATAATGAATTGACTGAGCCTGAGGCGTGTCTTCTAATGAGCTGTCGACTTCCCATTCATTTACCATGTCATGATATTAGCATTCCATAACAGTAGGTAGACTCTGCTGTGAAAAACTGACACATTTTTTATTTATGCGCCTACCAGACTCGTGTGTATTGGAATGGTTCTCTTGGGACCTTTGGAAAGACTATGATGGATTTGAGTGTACCATGCTACATGTGCTGCTCTAGTTGACAATAAACTCTAACGCGGTCAAGCTCTATGGTTGCTTTCTCTCGTTGGCAGTTATTCTGCATATGCAAGTCAGCAAGGATCAATATTTATATAAGAAACGAAGTCTGATCTAATCTACCATTCACTGCTTAAACTTACAAGATATATGAAGATGATATAAACTTAAAGTCTCAATTGTAATCAACAGTTGAACTTTATCAAAATTTCTTGACTAATGATGGCTGTTTTGCAATATTGATACTTTCCAAAAAACTTAGGCATTTGAAACATGCTCAAACAGTAAACTGATCCAGGCATACTCACCCTTGGGTTGGGTTTGAATTTTGAACCTTCCCTAGGCTGATTTGTACGTTTCGCAGCTTACTCTGCAGTATATGTAGCTTCCATTATAAATCAAGCAAGAAAATACTCTTCTGACTTGGCAGCCTGTAAATTTTGCACCTCATGTGAATAAAACTGCAAATCGTGCCATCAGCATGCTGGGCCCTATAAGCACTTCACTTTCTCAGTCCAGTAATGGATAAGGAACTTGAACCGGTTAGAATATAAATAGACTCTGTAAACTTATGTTCTCTTAAATTATTTATTGCATTATGTTTCCATGATCTCAGGTCAAAGACAGTCAGATGCAAAGACACACACACACACAACATACCATATTTGATAACAAATTCTTAATACTAAACAATCATTCGCAAGATTCATCCCGCGAGATACAATTTTTAATTTTTTGGTGTCCTGTCTATTATGAAGTTTGTGGGAGATTCCATTGTTTATACAAAGATTCTGATAGTTCTCTATGCACTTTCTCCAGTTACCTTGATCGGAGATGCTTGGCCCCTTTTTTTCATGGAGGTCCAAGAACCAGATTAATTTTTTCTTTCAATCTGTTACAGACGTTGGAGTCGCTAAATGTCCTCTGGATAATATTGAGTCACATACAAATGCAGACATGCTGGTGAGGCATTACTTGTTCTTTTGGTTTCTCACAACTTAGATTTGTCGGCTTTTCAGCTCTCATTCTAATGGTTGACACTATCTCTTCTTGACACTAGGGAACCTTGAGGACCCCTATCTCACGACATAGTTCTTGGGAAGAAACTTACATTACCAGCTTCTTTTCTACCACTTTGGATTTGAGTGTTAGAAGAGGTTCTATGCAGAATTGTTTGCCTCCTAGGATTGTCCAACATGACCCCCTTTAGTTTTGGACTTCCACAACAAGCATCTTGGGATCTACATTGGTACTCCTACTTGATTGATTATAATATCGTTTGCTCCTTAACACATCTCAAAATATTGACTCTTTAGGAGTTTGGTTCCTTGCATGAGTGGTCTTCTTCCGCTTACACTGCTTTGCAAGGTCTTTTCCTTGTGCATCTATGATGCTTCAACTAGTTTGGCTGTTATCCTTTTTTAAAGGTTAACCCTTGTGTGCCAATTTCTTTGCTTTGGCAACTTTTCTTGCTTTATTGTATGTGCTTTGAGTCTAGGGCCCCTTTTGCCCTAGTTATTTGCTATTATACCTGATGTTCATTCCAGTCCCTTTACTCTATTCTTGGTTATTCATGGACATTAATATAATTTCTTCTTTCTTTCCAACTTGAGCATTTTATTCACGTGGACCATATGATCATATCCCATTCAAGACAAATAGGAGAGCTTCACTTTTCATCTGTCATGTCTGTTGAATTTGTAATGGTGCTTCCACATTTTGTTTATTTATTTCCATTGCATGTTCAACACAATTGGTTAATTAGATCCATCTCTTGGTTTATAGATTGTCATCTATGTACAATTACAAGGTTCAGCAATATTCCAAACGGTCCTTTTGTCCATGACCAGGCTGCCCGAGCTTTGGGAAATTACCAAAAAGCTGTGTTTAGCAGGCTTAGGTCTGCCACTTTAGCATCAAGAGGCCTGGAAACCTAAGGTGTATCATTTTTATTTTCAAGGCTAAGCCATTATGACTTAAATACCACACAAAATATTATGTTTAATAAAATTCTAGAAATGTATAAGCAAACCAAGGGAGATAATGAAGCTTAGATAATTTGTATCAAATTTTTTCAGCTGAGACAAGGAGTGATTTTCCCAGACCCATGGGTTCTAGAAACTAAACACTAACTTTCGTAATACTTAAACTTGCCAGCGATGGATGTCTGAATTGCCCTAAACCAATCTCTTATAACAGCCTTTAAAGGGGCTTGACTAACAAATTACTTAACTTGCCGTTGGATTTTTGATGGGCCGGGCCCTAAGTTACCGGATTCTTGTATTTCGGCCTGGATTCTGGGACAGTTTTGATTCTAGGCCTGATTCTGATCTGATCCCGCTTTGAATCCGCCCGAGTCCTTCCCAGGCAGATTCCTAGTGGAATCCGGTGGAACCTAGGGGGACCCATAGTTGTGGGTGCTCTAAAATGGGCTCTACATGCCTCATTTTGTATTTTTGAGACCCAAAAACACAACTAAAACCCTAATTTTGATCTCTAAAGCAAGCCTTTGGTCATTTTATGCTATTTCATTCTTGAATTCTTCTATCAAGCATTTTTCAGCATTTTTGCTTTGTTATCGCTGTACCATTTTTCTTAAAAGGTGAATGCTACGGACAGAGGACTGAGACACACATCAAAGGCTTAGGAATCATTGGAGAAGGCAGATTTAACGGTCAAAGATGAGTGAATCTACATTTTGTTCAAGTTTTCAAATAATTTTTCAAGATTTTTTTTAGTTTTTCAAAATTTTGTTAAGTTTTTTTTTTTTTTTTTTAAAAGAAGTTTTGAATACTTTGTATGCATATTAAGGTGTTATAATGCTGGTTTTTTTTTTTTCAATTTTTTGCAATAATGTTTTGGGTTTTCTTTTCCATTTTAGATTCATTATTCAGAGTCAGACACAATGCCTCAAAGTGGAAGTGGAAGTTCTAGTTCAGTTTACAAGGAGAACACTTTTAAAATTGACCCAGTTTCACCACTTTGGCATTATACAACAATGATTAAGGCACTGCCTGGTGGTGGGAGTTTTGTTTGGACTTGTAACCATTGCAACGTAGAGTATTCAAGCTCATACTCTTGAGTGAAAGCTCATTTCCGTGCCAACTGTGGAAAAGGAATGAAACCTTGTAAGGGGCCTGATGGCAAAGGGCTGCTAAAGCATCTAATCCTACAATATATTAGAGAAGAAGAGGAAGTTGACAAGAGAAGCAACAAAGCAAAGACTCCTCATCCCCTTGCCAACACAAGCTCGAGGATACCTCCTAGTGGCTTGGGAAAATCCGCTGGCCCACATCTTTTCTTGCCAATGCAACACCTTTTGAATCACAAATTGTAACACGGAAAAGAAGCCCATTGGATGTGGCCTTCAATAATGAAATCAGAGAGGTTCTTGATTAGAGTGTTGCTCGTTGCATTTATGCCAATGTGCTTCCATTCAACATTGTTAGATCACCTTATTCGTGGAAGATGGTGACTACCCTTTGCAATACACATCCTGATTATATTATTCCCAGGTATGAAAGGGTGCGAACAAGCTTATTGGTGAAGGAGAAAGCCCCTAGTAGAGACACAATTGAGAGTGATCAAGGATACATGGATGGAAACAGGCCTGTCCATGATTTTTTGATGGATGGAAAGATTGCAAAAATAGGCCATTGATCGATGCTATAGCAGTGCCCCCTAAAGGGACAATGTTCTTGAAGGCCGTAGATTGTGAGGGGCAAGTGAAAGATGCAAGTTTCATTGCCAATCCACATAGAATCAATTGAGATGGTGGGGGCTACAAATGTTGTCCAAGTTATAACGGATAATGCTAAAAAATGTAGGGCAGCCGGGGCTATAGTGGAGGCCACATATAATCACATTTATTGGACACCATGTATAGTCCACTCAATTTAATCATGCAAAATACGACACACAAATTGAATGGGTCAAAAAATTTAGATGAAGGCCGAGGAGATACAAATGTTTGTGACTAGTCATCACAAATCACAAGCCATATTCGGGACCTTCTCCACATTGGAGTTGTAGAAAGTAATTTAAGTTTTTATTTTTTAGTTTTAAAATTAAATTTTTTTATAGTTGATATATGACATGTATGTTTTATGCCATGTTAGGTTGTTGAAACACGATTTGCATCTCACACAATCGTCTTAAGACGACTTGTGAAGGTGCGAGAGGCCTTGGATGCTATGATCATCAACACCTTATGGATTGTATGGAGGCAATCAAACACACAAGGAGCCCAGAAAGTAAAAGCACTCATCCTTGATGATGAGTGGTGGGATCATGCAAAATATGTTTTGAAATTCACCAAGTTCATCATGAGCATGATTAGGTATTTTGATACTGATCGCCTATGTTTGGGTGAAATTTATGATCGCATGGACAACCATGGTGGAGAACATAAAACAATAATAGTGGCCAACTAACATATAGATACATTTTTCAAAGTTGTGGAACGAATTATTGTTGACCATTGGAACAAGATGACCAACCCCTTACATCTCTTAGCATATGCTTTGCGCCAAGGTTATATAGCCAAGAGATGATGAATCACAGAGAGTTATTCGAATTGTTGTTTAAAAAAATGCTCACATAGTTTCTACCAAAAGCTTTATCAAGAAGTCGAGAGATGGTTTCACAACCACCCTAGCCAAGAGATGGTTTCACAACCAAGGAGGGTGGCACTATATAGAGATGCAGAGGTTGCTACTCGCTACAAGGCTGCATTTAGAAATGTATGTGATGATGATGAAACTTGAAATATTGTCTTGATCAAGTTTGGCCAATTTGCATCTCCCAAATATCATGACACTACTGCCCTTCATGCTCAATATAGGATGGATGCTGATGAATGGTGGTATGTACATGGTTAAGGCTCCATTTTCTTGCAGCCTCTTGCAATCAAAGTTCTTTCCCAAGTACGTATGTTTTTAATTTTATTTTATCATTTTTCATTTAATCACGATGCTATCATATTAAAGTTAAATACTAAAGGTTGTATGCAAACTCAACAGGTTGCAAGTTCTTCTTCAGCTGAGCAGAATTGGAGTACATACTCCTTCATCCAATCGGTCAAGTGCAATCATTTGGGTGCAAAAAAAACAGAGGATTTGGTCAATGTACTCTCCAACCCTCGACTAGTGTCACATAAGAAACCTGACTACCGTGAGGGCATGCCAAGGAATTGGGATCTAGCCCCTGAGTGTGCTGATTTAGATGCCACAGTTGCACAACTTGCCCAAGTTTCTATAGATGAACAAGAGGTAGATCTTGCACATGACATAGACATACTTATTGCGAGTGGCATTGTGATGTCCCCACTTTAAATAAGATTTAATAATAAATAGATTAAATAATAAAATCTTTAATAATACTAAAATATAAATTAAAAATAAATAATTAATAATAATATAATTATAATAAAATACTTTAATTATATTATAATATCATATAATATATATTTGATAATTACAAGATAAATAATAATAAATAATGATTATAGAATTAAAATATTAAAATTACTTACAATGATAATATTATTGAAGTATGAAGATAAAATTTAAATAAATAAATTTATACTAATTAAATATTATAATATATTTGATTAAATATTATAAATATTATATATTATCAACAAAATATATAAAATATATAAAATGATGCCATATAAATATATTAAATAATCTCATATAAAATAAATCCATATAAGATATATTAAATAATACCAAATGTGAACGGGAGCAACTGAATGAAAAATCACAACTATTCACCCTACGCGGGTATAACCTTGTCGCTGTGAGTTCATCACGGGGAAAGAATCCAAAAAGGACCTTAAAAGTTTTAGTACAGTCAACATTCCATTACACAGTCAGCAAATAAGAAGATTAAGTCTACAATTAGATCAGAAATAATTACAGTCTTCATTCGGGAAGATTGGTATTGAGGGCATCGAAGAGAATAAGGAAATAAGAATTACAAACCACAGCTGGGAACCAAGACAATACACCGAAATAACAAGAAGCACTCATCCTCTAATCATCAAATTTCGACAACTAATTATATCAGACGTTCATCAAAAGTTTGGGTTTCTGTATCAAGACTTATACAATTGTGACCTACTAATTATTGTGCCAGCTCGATACATATTAAGAACAACTATTATAATTAGTGGAGACGACACATCTATCTTTGAGACAATACCATCGCACCATCCATCTATATCGGACATTGATTGTGATTATTTGAAGAATAATATGTGTGTAAATGCAACTTTTCTTTAATCTGGACTGAAGGTATCTCTGTAGTTTTGAAATCAGTGGATGAACAACACTTATAAATTTCGGTGTATCACTCTGATTTCAACACAAGCCGCATATATATGATATTGGAGACTGTGAGAGGCCACGTCTATGATAGACGTGACTCCTCAAGGAGTCACACCTATCATAGGCGTGGCTCCTCATCCATACATACTTGACCCGACACATCTTATACGCTGGCAAATACAGCCGATAACAATCGATGTCTAACGTTTAATATAAACGCTAATAACACATGCATCTTTAATATAAACGTTTAGTTATGAACCGTATATCATAAACGTTTGGTTTATAGATATATATGAATCGACAGCCTTAGTCGATAGTTCATCCGATCAAAATATAATTAATG
>MU223652.1:1409905-1425162 GCA_018584345.1 Thuja plicata
CTAAGTCAGCAATGGGTATAAATATATTGTATGCTTTAGTTGTTACTCCCTTTGCAGACGCGACCCTTGGTTGCTGCTTTTGGAGATAATAATTGACTATTTAGTCTTGTTTTATTTTATATTTTATCAGTATTTTTTATTAATAATTATATTATTTTTAGTTTATTTATATAATGGATAGAAATAAAACATTCATTGATTAATAATGAATATTTACTATATATATATACATGAATATTTAATAATGAAGATCTATAACGTTATTTACGTTCATTGACTAATAGTGAATATTTATTATGTATATATATAATTAGTGTGACAGTAAAATAATATTATTTATTATTTATATAATGGTTTTATTCAAAACATTGAATATTATTGACTAATCATATTTACCCATATAGGGGATTAGTTAATCATATATTAAAATATATCTTGCATTATCTTATATTATAATATATTATAATTATATTTTAATATATCTTGTATTATCTTATATTATAATATATTATAATATAATTAAAATATAATGATATTATTATATTTAATAATAAATTATATTTTGTATTATATTATTGTATTCATATAGTATAATATAATATTATATTGATTATACTCTTTCGTTATATAATCAATTAAAGTATTATTTATTTATTTATTTTTATTATCTTATTCTAGAAAGGGAATATTACATCCTTTTAAGTTCGAAGCAATGTGGTTTACTTCAAAAGGTTTTAGCAATCTTATTGAAGAATGGTGGATGAATGCACCAAAGAGATCAAGTAATAAGGCTTTTATTTTTTTCAAGAAATTGCAATTTCTTAAAGAACAGTTAAAGATTTGGAATAGAGCTCACTTCAAAAACATTTTTGCTGAAAAACATAATGTGGAAGCTAAACTTACAGCCCTAAGTTTGAAAGTAATTGAAAATGGTATGGAGGAAACCGACTTTGTTGAAGAGAAAGAGCTCCAATTAGAACTAAAGGAATTATTGAAAAAAGAAGAGATCTTTTGGAAACAAAAATCTAGAGAAACATGGTTAAAAGAGGGGGATCAAAACACAAAATTTTTCCATAACTCTCTAAAACAGAGAAGGGCTTACAATAAACTGTTCAGTATCAAAACGGAAAATGGAGAAGTAATAAGGGATAGGGATCTTTTAAACAAAGCTGCTGTTGATTTCTTCTCAAAAAAGAAATTAGAGAATCACAGAGATTCCACAAGTTTTGAGGAGATGCTTGAGATGATCCCTCCAATTGTAACCGAAGATCAAAATAGGAGACTTTTAACCCCTGTTTCTTTAGAAGAGGTGAAACAAGCACTACTGGGGTTAGGAGGGGACAAAGCACCAGGTCCGGATGGCTTTCTAGCGATGCTTTTTCAGAAGCTATGGCACATCTTTGGTTAGGATATTTGGGAGGTGGTTGAAGAATCCAGAGAAGGAGGTTTTGTGCTGAAAGACCTTAACACCACTTTTATAGCTCTTATTCCAAAACGAGATCCGCAAAAAAACTTTGAAGATTTCAGGCCAATAGCTTTATGTAACACCATCTACAAAATCATTGCTAAAACTATAGCTAATAGACTTAAGGCAGTACTGAATACAGTGATCTCGGAAGAACAGAGTGGCTTTTCACCGGGAATATCCATTTTCGAAGGTGTTGTGGTTGCACATGAAGCGATCCACTCAATTAGATCCTTGAAATCCCAAAGCATGATGGTGAAACTTGATATCAAATGAGCTTATGATGAAGTTGATAGAGACTTTTTAGTCGGTGTTCTTGACAAATTTGGGTTTGCAAAGGACTGGATTAAATGGGTTAAAAGTTGTATTGGCACACCAAGATTTTCAGTACTGGTCAATGGAAGCCCTCAGGGCTTCTTTGGACAGGATAAGGGTATAAGACAGGGAGACCCCCTGTCCCCCTTTCTCTTCATAATTATGGCAGAAGCTTTGGGAAGATTGATAAATAGGCAGAGAACTAATGGCTCTTGGAAAGGAATACAGATTGCAGAAGGTGTGGAAGCTCTCACCCATATTCAATTTGTAGATGACACATTCTTAGGAGGTGCAGCCACAAAACAAGAGGCAAAAATTATGAAAGAAACTTTGAATTTATATGGGAAAGCCTCAGGCCAGTTGATTAATTGGAGAAAATCAGAAATCTTTTTCTTCAATACCCCTCTTCATTTGCAAGTCAAAATTAGTAACATCCTTGGTATGATAGCTGGATTGTTGCCAAGTAAATATCTTGGTATCCTACTCTTTAAAGGGAGAAATAAGGCTGAATTTTGGAAAGATCTGACAGAGAAATGTTTAAAGAAAATGGATGGATGGAAAAGCAGATGGCTGTCTTCAGCAGGCAGAATTTTGATGCTTCAAATAGTGATTTCAGCTATACCAGTTTATTCTATGATGTGTATGGAGGTGCCTAAAAAGGTAGTAAAGATTCTCAGTGCAAAGATGCGAAGATTCTTCTGGTGTGGAGCAAAGGAGGAAGACAAAATCCCATTAGTGGCATGGGAGAAAATTTGTAAACCCAAAGACAATGGTGGAGCAGGGATCCGAAATTGGCAGATTATGAATAAGGCTTTGGGAGCTAAACTAATTTGGAATCTATATAGACATAATAATCTCTTTTGGGCTAGAATACTACAAGCAAAGTATTTAGATTCAACAAACTGTGAAAGGATTCTAACTATTAAAAATCCCCCTCGAGGATCAGCAATATGGAACTTCATGTTAGCATGTCGCCCACTTATCACAGATCACATTACTTGGCAAATCCGAAATGGGGAATCTGCCCTCTTTTGGGAGGATTCTTGGGATGGGCATGAGGCCTTAGAATCGCATCAGGAGTTGATAGATATAAAAAACTATTTAAAAATAAGGTGGGGTAATAAGGTTAAAGACTATCTAGTGGATGTTGGTAATAGGGAAGGAGTGTCACAGTGTTGGAAAAGTTTAGATGAGTTGGATTGTCTGATAGATCAGAGGCATAAATTGATGGAACTCCTCTGAAATAGGGAGATTACTTTAACAGAGAAGCAAGATAAGATTAGATGGTGTGGATCACTTTCAGGGGAATATTCAGTTAAAATTGGTTTTAAGCTACTTGAAAATGTAATTGATCCACTCTTCCCTTCAAAGGATCTGTGCTGGGGAAAAGATATTCTGCTTAAGGCAGGGGTGTTCGCATGGTTGGCATGTAAAGGACGAGTCCTTACTGGGGAAAGAAGAAAAAAGCTAGGTTTCAATGGCCCAACCCGATGTGAATTGTGTGCAAATAATGAAGAAACTTTGGACCATATGCTGCTAAATTGTGAATTTGCAGCCAACTGTTGGAATTTTGTCCAATATAAACTTAGGTGGTTAAGTCCACGAGCTAACACTATTGTTGAGCTTTTTGCAGGTTGGCCAAGGGAGCTTAAGAAATCCACTTTGTCTAATATATGGAGAATTGTCCCGTCCATGATAGTATGGGAGATATGGAAAGAGAGGAATAGAAGATTCTTTCGGGGTGAAAAGGAATCTATGGATAGATTTCTCAGTAGATTACAACATTCTATTGAAGAGGTGGTAAGCACATCAGCTACTAGAAGGCAAATTTTAAGAATTCCCTACACAAAGGAAGATAGGTTAATTCAAATGAATTGGCCAGGGATTAGATTCAGCTCCCCAGCTGGAGCTCTAGTCACAAACAAAAGGTCAGAGAAGACAATGCAGATACAATGGGAACCCCCAGAGTAAGGATGGATAAAAGCCAATTTTGACGGGGCTGCAAGATTCAACCCGGGACCTAGTGGTATAGGGGTAATATTCAGAGATGCACAGGGGAAGATCTCTTTGAAGATGGCCAAAAGATGTGTAGATGGAACTAATAATATGGCTGAAGGACAAGCTGCTCTTTTAGCAATCCAAATGGCACAATGCAAAGGAGTAAGGAAGCTACACTTAGAAGGAGATTCATTACTCATTGTGCAAGCAATTTCCAAGCTGTCTGTAAATGCTTGGCACCTACAGAAATACATTGACCCTATCAGAGAAATCCTCAAAACCTTTGAGGATTTTAAAATAACACATATAAGGAGAGAGGGTAATATGGAGGCTGACTTGCTTTCCAAACAAGCCCCTGATATAGCTGTGATAAATAAAGTGTGGATTGAGGAGACACCCCCAACAGGAGTCTAAGAGATTAAACACATACTTCAATTTACGGTTTTAAAAAATTACAAAATGGCCATTTATGTTTTGAGCTGCGGAGAGGAAAGTTATTAAAAATGATGAAAAAAAAAGAAAAAACAGAATTTAAAGGAACGTGTGGAGGATTACATAATCGAGATATGATTAGTAAGATGATCCATTCATTAAAAAATGTCAGCAAGTGGTAATTTTACGGCATGGAGTGACGCATAGCGGGCAAGGTAACGTGCGGAATCTGTCATCACACATGCCGAGCTCATTATGAGCGATTGTGAATTAATTGCAAATCTAAAGGATTGGTGTATTAAAAGGTGATGCCCTGTTCAAAAAATTTCAAAACAAAGAAGCCGAGTGTAAGGAGGAATTTGTAGGAAACAGAGTGCTAGGGAGATGGAGCCACGCTTTACTTTCCCTACTAAATGGCTGTAGAAAGGCATTTTTGGACCGGTCAAAGATCATAGGGTGAAGCTACTGATTAAATGCCCAACACCGGAGGTGGTAGCAACATTCCAATAAACCCTGGGGCCTTACTTCCATGAAAATTCGGACAGATGGAAATTGCAGGTCGACATTGCCGCTATGATCATGGCGTGGGGATTGGAGATAGGAGAACATGAAAGGACTGTGAAGTGGGTAATGAATTCTTTGTTTGCAGAGGATCTCATCCCAAATTTAGACCACCTGTTAGAATGGGCACATTCAGGGTGGGCTTTCAATTTCAGTGAGTGTTTTCAAAGTGAGGAGGAGGGCATAATTAAAGGTATTCGACCCTTCCTACAGTGGCCAGAGGGTGTGGAAAAGCAAAATTATTTGAAGGAAATGCAGCAGGCATGGAACAATTTGAAGACAGGCATTCGAAATTATAATGCCCTCTATCTGCGACTAGCAGTTCCAACCATCTTTCCAAGAAAGGAAAGAACTCAATGCTCTCGAGCCCACAGGTTAATGCAAGGTGCTTTCCCATAAAGCATCGAATTTGGAAGGAAGCAGATTTTGGTAAGACCGGTTTTTTGTGAAAGATAGTGATATATATGCATTGCACTGTTTTTGGTGTTTTTTGAAACTACAATGGAGCTGCATCATGTTCTACAACTATGCAAAGGGGAATAGAAAGCAAACTTGTTTCCCTCGACAACGTGGATGTTCAAATGGAAGGCAAAGCCCGGTTTCGAATGGTTTTTTAGGTTTATGGCGGATGAGAATGATCGTAAATTCAAGCAGATAGGTCTATTTTTTGAAAGTTGTAATGATGCAAACATGTTATAATTGCATGCCATCTTTTTGGGTTAAAAAGGGTTTGAAGATGATGTTTTGAAATCTTGTATTGGGGGGCTATTAAAATGTTTTAATAGCAAATATATTGTAAACTCTCTCTTTATATATTAATAATATAAACTATTACCGACCAAAAAAAAACATATTTATAATATATTAACTGATCAGATGCAGCTCATGGTGGTCCAGGCTGAAGACTTAATGAAAAGCATCTAGTTGTCTTTTTTCCTGCTGTCTTGTCTTTTTGCTGTCCTGTTTTGGGTTTAGTCTGCTGTTTCGGTTGTTTATGTTTGTTTTCAGGCTTTAGTTTCTGGGTGCTGCGGCACAATTCCTGTTAAACTTTTATGCTTTCTTTTAACTCTTTGTAAAGGTTTCGGGTCCTTGTAAAACCTGTTTTTATTTAATCAAAACATATTAATATATCTATTAATTTCATTAATATTGATTGTTAACAATAATATATTAATATATTTATTAATATTATTTGTATTATGACTCAATTAATATATATTATATATATCAATTGAAATATTCACATAATGTTATGCAATATTTTATTAATGATATATTATATTATTAATTTAATTGTCTTTATTTATTTATCTTATTATTTAATGATTATTTGTTATTAAGTCTTGATTCAAAATAGGGACATGACAATGTGTGTGACGCCATGACAACACCACGTGAGAGAGTCCGTGGTGTTTTCCTTGTACTTGTGATATGAATATCTTTGTCAGGTGACGATCTCACAATGATAAGACTCTGTAATCCTCATTGTGAGGTGACGAGCTCACAATGAAGATTTATTGAAATCCATTATGTCAGATGTCTAATGTTCAATATCACATGAGGTGGTATCCGAAGAACATGACATAAATGTTCAATATGACATGAGGTGGTATCTGAAGAACAGGACATAAATGTTCAATATCACTTGAGGTGGTATTTGAGGAACATTACATAATGGTAGATATCTATTGTTCAATATCACTTGAGGTGGTATCTAAGGAACTTAACATAATGGTAAATATCTATTGTTCAATATCACATAAGGTGATATCCGAAGAACATGCCATAATGATAGATATAAAATGTTCAATATCATAAAATGTGATATCCGAGGAACATACCATAATGATAGATATCTAATGTTCAATACCACTTAAGGTGATATCCGAGAACATAATGTTCAATATCACATGAGGTGATATCCGAAGAACATGCCATAATGATAGCTATAAAATGTTCAATATCACAAAATGTGATATCCGAGGAACATACCATAATGATAGATATCTAATGTTCAATATCACTTAAGGTGATATTCGAGAACATAATGTTCTATCACATGAGGTGATATCCGAAGAACATACCATAATGTTCAATATCACTTAAGGTGATATCCGAGAACATAAAATTCATTGTGAGGTTTATGGTGAACCATAATGATGCAGTCATTATGAATCAACCTAATATGGATTCCTCCCTAGCTAAGAGGGAGTGTTGAAGGTAGCGTCGGGAGAACAAACTTGAAGGCATCTGATCGTCTCACGAGATGCATTGCATCACTTGAGACAATGGTCGATTATGTATTATCGAGAAGGATTCCTCCCTAGCTAAGAGGGAGTGTTGATTTTATTGTAGCTGTGGTCAAAATCCACAGGCCGACATAGATATCACAAAGGTTGTGATTATATTTATATTATTATTATGAGATGATATAATTATATTATTATGTGATATTATAATTATATTGTATAATAATATAATAATTATTATATTGTATGATAATATAATAATTGTGATAATATTATTATATTGGTAAATATAATTATTGATAATATATTAATATAATTATTTAATATACAATTATATTAATATATAAGAGTGGTGTCCCTTGGTGAAAGGGCACCTCTTGCATATATATAATGAGATATGTGATCTCATTCAAAGATTAGATAAGTGAATAATATTATGCAGATTAAGACAGATTTGATGCTCGGGGGAGATGATAGCTGTTCGTCTACGGTTGGGAGGGCAATGGCATTGCCCGTGGTTAATTGAGCATTGTAAATTCAACACTTCAAGGATTAAATTCGATGATTAATAATATCTACAGGTTGAGGCAATAAATATTTGAGTTCAATACCTGGAGATTACATGAAGACAATTGGGAATTAAGAAGAAGATCAGACCAGAGAAGTAAAATAGCAGGAAATCAGATCAAGTTCAGAACAGATTGGAATGTAAGCATACAAAAGAGCAGTTTGAGAGCAGATAAGGAACAGGTTTAAAAGCAAAAAAATATGTGAAGGCAAGAATCTCATCAAGTTAATAATAATCAATAGTGTAGTGAGGACAGTAGCCATCAGGAGAGGGAGGGACACCACCTTAGAAGGAGGAAGCAAACAGAATAAAAATTAGAACTTAATCTGCAAACAAGGAACACCGTACAAAGTATAGTAGGCTAGTTACAATCAGCCAGACATACATTACAGCAAAGCTGTATACAATGTTGGATAGATTTGGGAAGTAGAATTTACAGATTTGAGGGATATACAGGAAGGATCAATAACTCTAATCGAGTGAAAAGCATCAACGACAAGGAAAAGCATTCGACCTAATAAGAGTTGTAGTCCCAGAAGATATATAATAATTAGCTGTTACATATTTATCACCCTCAAGGTGTGAATCCATATCTCAATTAAGAATTCTAGGGTAAATTAAGTTATGACCTAATAGGGGACATTACAGTGGTATTAGAGCCTGATCCGGCCAACCTGCAGGGTAAAAGGTAAAACAAGAGATCGATCTAGTCAATATAAAGAGGAAGGACGAATAAAAGGGAATCAAGGTAAAATGAAAGGGGCATCAAATAAAATAAGTAGATGGTTTAGTAACTAGACATGTTGAAGAGCATGAAGAAGACTATTAATAATCCAATCACTAAACATAATTTAACACTACCAAATGATAGCATAAAAAAGAGAGCACTGACAGATCCATCTATCAAGGCAATTAATATGTAAATCTGAGTGGAGAAATATACAAAAGGGGAAATCATTGAAGAAGGAAACACATGAAGTTTTAAAACAAGTAAACTGAAGTAAGGCATCATGGATTAGAACAAAAGTCCCTTTTGTAAATAGTAATCAAAGGCAACTAAAGGAATGCAAAAGAAAATACCTTAAAAAAAGGAAATGGGTCAAACATCCATTCAGGAAAATATGAAATTGATAGTACATCACCCAGATTTCAGAATAGACTTTGAAAAAGAAGAAAAGAGCAGAGGTATAAAGAAAGATTGATAGCAGATTTGGGTGAACGAAATATAATAGAAAATTATCCAAAGGCAGATAAATTGCAGCAGCAGATTTGAAGGAGAAATTCTGAATTCCTTTTAGCAGACTTGTGGTCAGCTTTATAATAATTTCAAGGGAGGCTGTGCAGACAAAAAGAAAGATTCAATCAAATCAGAACATCAATCAGCAAATACCATACCATAGTAAATTGAATTTGATAAGAAGCAGCAAGGAAAGGCTGTTCAACAATAGAAGATCATTAAATATGAAGGAAGATCAAATCAAAGACATTCTTGGTTAGTGTCAAAACTTGATTTAGACATTCTTGGTGAGTGTCGGAGCTTGATCAAGAGACATTCTTGGTGAGTGTCAAGGCTTGATCAAGGACATTCTTGGTGAGTTTCGGAGCTTGATCAAGAGACATTCTTGGTGAGTGTCAAGGCTTGATCAAGGACATTATTGGTGAGTGTCAGAGCTTGATCAAGAGACATTCTTAGTGAGTGTCAAGGTTTGATCAAGGACATTCTTGGTGAGTGTCAAAGGTTGATCAAAGACATTCTTGGTGAATGTTGGAATTCCCAGAAAGGAATTAAGGCAGAGATTACATATCTCTGAAGGACAGTGTATATTGTTATAATATAAGGACATATGCATATGTAAGGATGGATGCACCTAGAGTGGGTATCCATAAGGCCAAGGAGAGATAGAACTCTCTCCTAGGATTACAAGAATGGATATGCCAAATATTTGATATCCATAAGGCCTTAAGGAGAGAGGAGTCGTGAGGAGATGGTATCATAGTTGGAGGATTGCTCTAAGTTAATTATGAGATAACGAGAGCCCCAAGAAGTCCTCCCACATGGGCTAAGAACCTGATCACGTACTCTCCCATAAGGATTGGGAAGAGATAAAGTCTCTGCTAAGGATTATCAGGATGGATATACCAAGTAAAGGATATCTATAAGGCCTTAGAAGGAGAAAGTTGTAATGAGATGGTGACATAGCTTGAGGACCGTTCTACAATGGCCATATAAGGCAATTAGAGCCCCAGGAGGTCCTCCCTAAAGAGCACGAAACTTGATTAGAAATATTCATAAAGACTCATCATGGAGCAAGGCAATACATATTAGAGAAGGGAAGTACTACAATACATAAAGTTAATGTAATGTCCCCTTTTTGGGCACATTATTTCGTGCCTTATAGTTATCCTTTCATCATGGTCCGGTGGGCTAATTGAGGCTTGGCTGGTAGTCAGAGGGATATTTGGCCTAGGTGTTTTCAGTTTTAGGCCAATCGGATCAGTTTCCATAGGGTTTTCAGGGTGCTTACTATTTATAGTAAGTAGGAAGAACTCAGTGTACCTGGCATTTCAGTAATGGACTCGGAGCATCTCGCCAAGAGCTTTCCGGCAAGCTATCACACGTCTCCATCCGAGTTCGTTTGGTCCTCCGTTTTAATGCCAAAAAATTCCTCACTTTATTTTATTATGTCACTTTATAACCAACGGTTATATTTATGTAAAAAGTGACTTTAAGTGAGAATATGAAAAGACAGAGACGGGAAACTGAAGAGTCACAACCAATGCTTTAAAAGAAGGATCGAAGGCTCATTTGAGATATGCTTAGTTTTTGATATGATATTTATCTCTTGGAGATATCAGGAAGCTTTCAGCTTTCGAATATAACCGTGAGGACGGAAACCGTTTTGGCTTAGAGGAGGATTGGACGTAGCCCCAGTTCGTCTCCGGTGCGGATTCATTGCAGAGTTCGCCATTGCATTTCCAGGTTCTTCTTGTCATTTGATATTACTGCTGAATATTGTAGTTCAGATTTTGGATTGTGTAAATCCCATTATTATTGTATTGCTGTTATAGAATGCAATAATATTTGCCGAGGGTTTTATTGAAATATATTTGCTGGTTATTTGCTATCGCATCAATGGTTTATTGCATGCAATTGAATGTTTAATTTGTCTGAGAAATATTTAAGCAAATTTGGGGAAAGACCCGGTTCGGGTCGTTACAGATAAGTTCCATCTTTGAAATATTCTTGGTATTTTAAATTGAATAATATGGTCTTCGGATTTGATAAGTTTATATTTGTAAATATATTGCAGTTCTAAACTCAAGTTGAAATTACCATTTCAGGGTCGTTGGATTGGATATCAGTGTTACATAGGAGGACACCACTTACATTGAAGGTTCGCATTGCTTTAGGACAAACAATTTTGGGAAGGGTGGACTGTGATGTCCCCACTTTAAATAAGATATAATAATAAATAGAGATCAAATAATAAAATCTTTAATAATACTAAAATATAAATTAAAAATAAATAATTAATAATAATATAATTATAATATAATACTTTAATTATATTATAGTATATATTTGATAATTAAAAGATAAATAATAATAAATAATGATTATAGAATTAAAATATTAAAATTAGTAACAATAATGTTAGGATAGGTCATCCTATACCCAGGAGCCAATCTACAGACATCTTCCAAAAGAGAGAATCAACACAAGAATTGTATTGAAATGAGGTAGTGAGGTGAATACAAAGGTACAAAAGCTCTGCTTATATAGGCAAGAGCAAATATGTAGGAAAGGATATGGTTGAGACAAGTGTCTCAACCTGGAGCAAGTAGAGTTCTAATAGAACTCAATAATATCCTCAAGATGAGTTAGAGTCCAAATAGGACTCAATAACATCCATTTACCTCATTAATGTTATCGACCTTAGCAAACTTAAGTAATGAGTGAACAGTAAGACTGTTTACTCCAACAAATAATAATATTATTGAAGTATGAAGATAAATAAATGAATTTATACTAGTTAAATATTATAATATATTTGATTAAATATTATAAATATTATATTATTATCAAAATATATAAAATAATGCCATATAAATATATTAAATAATCTCATATAAAATAAATCCAAATAAGATATATTAGGAGCGATTGAATGGAAAATCATGACCATTCACCCTATGTGGGTATAACCTTGTCGCTGTGAGTTCATCGCTGGGAAAAATAATCCAGAAAAAAATCTTAAAAGTTTTAATACAGTCATCATTCCATTACACAGTCAGCAAATAAGAAGATTAAGTTTACAATAAGATCAGAAGTCATTACAGAGTCTTCATCCGGGAAGATTGGTATTGAGGGCATCAAAGAGAATAAAGAAATAAGAATTACAAACCAGAGCTGCAAACCAGGACAATACACGAAAATAACAGGTAGTACACATCCTCCAATCATCAAATTTCGACAACTAATTATATAAGATATTCATCAAAAGTTCGGATTTCTGTATCAAGGCTTCTACAATTGTCACTTGCTAATTATCGTGCCAGCTCGATACATATATAGAACAACTATCATAACTAGTGGAGACGGCACATCTATCTTTGAGACAATACCATCGCACCATCCATCTATAGCGGACACTGATCGTGATTATTTGAAGAATAATATGTGAGCAACATCAAAACACTTCAAGCATTAAATTCGATTATTAATAATATCTACAGGTTGAGGCACTAAATATTTGAGTTCGATACTCGGAGATTACATGAAGACAATTGGGAATTAAGAAGAAGATCAGACCAGAGAAGTAAAATAGCAGGAAATCAGATCAAGTTCAGAACAGATTGGAATGTAAGCATACAAAAGGGCAGTTTGAGAGCAGATAAGGAACAGGTTTAAAGCAGAAACATATGTGAAGGCAAGAATCTTATCAAGTTAATAATAATCAATAGTGTAGGGAGGACAGTAGCCATCAAAAGAGGGAGGGACGCCACCTTAGAAGGAGGAAGCAAACAGAATAAAAATGAGAACTTAATCTGCAAATATGGAACACCATACAAAGTACAGTAGGCTAGTTACAATTGGCCAGTTATACATTACAGCAAAGTTGTATACAATGTTGGATAGATTTGGGAAGTAGAATTTACAGATTTGAGGGATATACAAGAAGGATCAATAACTCTAATCGAGTGAAAAGCATCAAAGACAAGGAAAAACATTCGACCTAATAAGAGTTGTAGTCCCAGAAGATATATAATAATTAGCTGTTACATATTTATCATCCTCAAGGTGTTAATCCATATCTCAATTAAGAATTCTAGGGTAAATTAAGTTAAGACCTAATAGGGGACATTACAGGCATGGACTGTGGCTCAAATGAAGCTGAACCAAATGCTGACCTTGATGCCTTTGATCATGATGAAGAGGAATATTAAATAGAAAATATGGCTTTTAATTTGAGTTTTAATTTTGTAATGACATTTTGAGACATTTGCAAATTATATATATATGCGGAACCAGAACCCAAGCCAATTTTTTTTGCCCAAATCTGCACACCTGAACCCGAACCCGAATCTGAATCTAAATCAGGATTGGTAACTTAGGGGCTCGGGCCATATGCATGATGCAATTAAAGGGCAAGGAACCCCAAAATTCACAAGATGTTTGGACAAAGATGTTGCGATAACAATCTGATACAAGCAAAGGAGAGGCTAACAAAACCTCTGACCTTTCCAAGCTTGCTCCTGTTTCTTATTTCAAATATTTGAAAATGTAAATGCAAATTGAACCTATATCAAATCTAAATTATAGGTAATTAGATTAATGGATGTAACTGTGAATTTATACCTTTGTTTAATCTGAATAATATATGGTTTGTGTTTTGCAGAAACTTAGTTAACATATCCACACTGTCGATTTCTGTGCTGTACGTTTTTTATTTCTATCAGCAGCGATATATATATGTTCGGCATATGTGAGTGGTCACATCTATGATAGAGGTGACTCCTCAAGGAGTCACACCTATCATAGGCGTGACGTTTCATAATTAATGCGCTGCCCAAAATGCCCAGACCCGATATATAATCGGAATTCTTTAACAATCGATAATAATCGATCAGCATAATAAATCGAGTCATATGGTCGATATTATATTTGTATATTCGATATAATGAGGATAGTTATAATATAATAATCATTATTAATATATATATCATAGTAATGATAATAACTAATAATAATAATAATAAATATCAATATATATATATATATATATATATATATAATTAATGATAATATCTATCTATTATTATTATCTATATATTAATATTATATATCTATTAGTATTATTATTATCTATATATCAATATTATATATCTATTCTCGTAAAATCAATATTTTATCCTATCGAAGCTACAAATATCAACACTCCCTCTTAGCTCGGGAGGATAAACATATCACAATGATATCACAATGATCTTTGTGAATATCTTATGACTTACAATAGATATAAATCATCTATCTTATGATATGCAGTATCACCTAACTCGTGATACTAAGTATCACATATCACATAACTCGTGATACGAAGTATCACATAACTCGTGATACGGAGTATCACATATCTCGTGATATGCAATATCACCTAACTCGTAATACTAAAGGATATAATATACTCGAGAACATTACCTTCTCCTTATATATCCCAGTTATGGTATGTGCACTGACATTAAGTCACATAATGTCTAGCATAACTAATCATGATAAATCCATGAATCATACTGATATCAAGTCCATGATATCAGTCTACTGAACATTACAAGATCGTCACCTTATAATGTTGAATACAAGTGTTGATTATCTAAAAAGTCGTCACCTTTCAGAAATATACACAGGATGGGTAGGCCCATAAAGTCATAGAGTCACTCATATTACAAAAGAAGTTTACACACTAAACATCTTTAATATATTAGTACAAATCAAGATTTACATTTCAATCATACCAAGATTCTTCCTGAAGTGTTCAACTTTCACTTTGAGGAGAGGTTTGGTAAGAATATCTGCTGTTTGATATCCTGTACTGATATACTCCAATTGAATCACGTTCCTTTCTACCATGTCTCTTACATAGTGATAAGAAATATCTATATGCTGAAAGATCCCTTGCTGATATAGATGTAAAAATTGAGGTTTTGCACCCAAGGAATATTGTCAAACACTTTGCATGCAACCTTAAACTTGCTGATCTGAACTTTCTCAGTTGATATATAGGCACCAATTGATGTGAGATGAAATCCTAATTGTGTATAATCAATGCTAAGATGTCTAAACAATGAGTTAGATCCAAATGCAACTTCATTTTGACCTTTCAAATGCAAGTACATGAATTTCATGAACAAACATGATCACCTACAGTCAGTTGACATTATGTCAAACAATTGGCATGTACACGCATAAGCTGATTACAATATGATATTTGATTGCACAATTGTAACATGAATTTGAGAAACTACTTATTACGCCTTGATTGACAACATTTGTTCAATGCAAAGCTGATTACAAATTGGTCAAGACTCTTGGCATCATACTTATGCAATTTTATAATTTCTGAGTATCAATTTCAGCCTATTACAAATGATCATATATGCATAAAAGGGA
>MU223652.1:1425212-1458147 GCA_018584345.1 Thuja plicata
ACTCTTGGCATCATACTTATGCAATTTTATAATTTCTGAGTATCAATTTCAGCCTATTACAAATGATCATATATGCATAAAAGGGAATACCAAACAACATAAAGAACCTGGTTGAGTTGCCTTGTGTAGGAGATGAAGTAACCAGCATACATCAATAAATGAACACCTTGTATGTGGAGAGTAATGACCCAAAGCTGAGCCGCCTCTGCTGTAACTTTCAGACCTTCAAAATAAATATATCATAGCTGTAACCTTCAATTACTATCGTCCATCATCATTGCCAAGCTTCAAGAAGGTGATCCCCCAAATACCCACGTGCCAAAGATGTATGTATGAATTTCCATGAATTTATTTGTGCTCCCTAGCCAAATCGCCCCTGTTTTAGCAGACCTCAGAAAATAAATTTATAATGGTCTCTAAAGATCTCCTCAAGCTCCAAAATTAGTCTCCAACTCCTTAGAAGTCAAGTGCTCCAATGCCCAATGATATCAATGATAAATGAGGCTAATATAAGCAAATTTGTGGGGCTTAATGACCTCCTCTATGTGACTGAAAATTGATATCAGACCTCTGCTCATATAAATCAGACTTCAATGTATTTCTAAAATGCCCCAAATCATACCACCAAATTTGGTACAAGTTAAATCTCTTCCTCAAAATGGGAAACCACAATACATCAACTGTAGTTCACCAAGAAGAATATGGTTGCGACAATTACGCAGCAATGAGAGTTCTCGTTCCCAATGGCTGGAAATGGCGGAAACCGTAGGTAGCTCCAGAGACTTGCTAAGGTTTGCGTCCCAACAATCTAGACATGAGGATTTCGTCCCAAGCCACAAATCGCTCTCCAGAGCAATTTCACAATTCAAGAGTTTCGAAAATGTCAAAAGGTAATGAGCAAATGAGCTTTCATCTCTTTATAACTTCTCTCAAGGGCAATTCGAGCCCTAAAGGAGAAATACACTTAGCACTTTATAATAAAATAATATTTTCCCAATTAAAGGTGTCCATGCTATAGGAAAACAATACTTTATTAAAAATGTTATAACTCAAGGCCCCAAAAGGTCTCCGGATAGTGAAAATGTTTTATAATAATTCGAGACCTTTCAAACAAGCTATCACACGAAGGCATCGCTGACCAAATGAAGCAATTATCCCCTTATTATTGCCAAAATGGCTATTATAATAGCCTTATTATAAATTATTTAATCACTGACTTAGGAAATATTTAAATATATTAAAATATTTCCCTTTTTGCCTCTGATAGCCCAAACCAACCAAATAAACATGAGTCTGACCATGTCACTTGTCTGTGACTGATGCCGAACGAGATGGGTCAACTGGCAGTCCCATCCCTAAAATCTAGGGAGCTCCTAGAAGTTAGGAAACCAATCCTGTCGCACTGAAACTGACACCAATTGAAGGGTCATGAATAACCTCATGACTAGCAACTGTCACGACCTCCTAAAATTTAGGGATATCCCCTAAAATCTAGGAATTGCTCCAAACTGGTTCCAAACTGCCTGTAAAGCCAAAATCCGGTCACTGTATTTACTGAATGAGTCCCTATCCATCTCTGCTAGCCTACGAGATTCCAATGATAGGCCAACTCCTCAGTCTCTGATGTCCACTCTAGAAAGGGGACATGACATATGCTTAGATCTATCATGAAATACTAGATTCACTGAAATCTTAATGCAACTTTGATTGTCACAGTGGATGATAGGTGGTTTCAGAGGTTTACTGAATAATCCCACAAGCAGTTTTCAAAGCCATACTACTTCTCTAGCAGCCATAGAAGGTGCAATATATTCGGCTTCTTTAGAACTCTAAGCTACCGAGGACTGTTTTCTGCCGATCCACGATATCATAGCCGATCCTAAACTGAAGCAACATCCAGAGGTGCTCTTCCGGTCAGTCACGCTTCCGACCCATTTTGAATCTGTGAATCCATGATGATCTAAGTCAACCTTTTCATATCTTAGGCCATAATTAAGAGTACCTTGAAGATATCTCATTATATGCTTCACAGCCACAAGATGTATCTCCTTGGGCTCACACATAAACTGACTCAAGGTATTTGCAGCATAGTAGATATCGGGTCTAGTATTGACCAAATACATCAAAGATCCAATCATCTGCCTGTAGAGAGTGGGATCTGCCGACTGAGAATCTGTTGTTGCTTCCTTTAATTTATGAAGATTTGTTTCCATGGGGGATGACATAAGTCTGCAGTTCATCATACCAAATCTCTTCAATATATCAATGGTGTACTTCCCTTGGTTCAGAACAACGCGATCTATTTTCTGCCAGACTTCAAGTCCAAGGAAGTAGTGTAATAGACCTAAGTTCTTCATATCAAATTCTGAGGCTAGATCTTTCTTACATTGACCAATAAGATGATCTTCTCCTGTAATCAACAAATCATCAACATATAATATCAATATTAACATATCACCTTTGCTTTGTTTGAAGTAGAGATTTGGGTCTGCATCATTCTTTGAGAAGCCTAATCTCATGAGGTAACTGTCAATTCTTTCATACCAGGCTCTGGGAGTCTGTTTAAGTCTATATAGGGCTTTCTTTAATTTACACACATGTGATTTTGCATTGTGAATCTCATATCCTTCAGGTTGCTCTAACTAGACCTCTTCTTCAATGGTTCCATTTAAGAAAGTAGTTTTTACAACCATTTGTTAGACTTTCTATCCTTTGGCCGCTGTAATGGCTAGAACTGCTTTGACTGAGGTATATCGAGCAACTGGGGCAAAAGTTTCTTCATAGTCAATTCCTTCTGTCTGTGAAAATCCTCTGGCTACAAATCTTGCTTTGTGTTTTTCTATACTGCTGTCTGCAGCATGTTTGATTTTAAATAGCCATTTTGAAGAAACAACAAATTTCTCTTGTGGCCTAGGAACTATCTCCCACACATCATTCTTCAAGATGGATTGATACTCCTCTGTCATGACATCCTTCCATACTTGGTGCTGGAGAGCTTCTATAACATTAGTAGGTTCTGATTTGATGAATTCACTCATCATAGCTACATAACTAGAGAATCTCTTAGGTCTTTTACTTTCTCTGAAAGTCCTTGATGGAGTGGCATAAGTTCTTGCTTCTTCCATTGTTTTAGTAGCCCAAAGTGGTCTCTTCTTAGGATTTTCCAATGATGTGATTTTCTCTTCGTTTATATCTTCCTCAGGATACTCCCTCCGATCTCAGGAGCAGGATCCTCTTCTAGGTCTATGGTGGAAGTTTGAATTTATGACTCAATAGAATTTTTGGCTCTTTTAAAGGCTATGTCTTCCTCAAAAATCACATCTCTTCTTAGTTCAATTTGTCTTTGACCAAGCACATATATCCTATAAGCTTTTGGGGTTTCACTATAGCCTACAAAAGTACCTTTTCTCCGAGAAGGTTCTAGCTTAGTTTTCTCTTTGCGCACATGGATGTAAACATGACAACCAAATATCCTCAAGTGACTAATGTCTGGTTTTATACCAGTGAAGGCTTCTTCAAGAGTTTTGTCATCAATATGGGAGTGAGGACACCTGTTCTGAATGTAGACAATAGTACTAGAGGCTTTTGCCCAAAGTGAAGTCTCTATGTTTTAATCAAGTAACATAGCCCTAACAGCTTCTACAGTGGTTCTATTTTTCCTTTCAAGAATTCCGTTTTGTTGAGGGTTGTAGGATACAGTGAACTCCCTCTTAATCCCAACATTTTTACAAAATTCTTTAAAAATATTTGATGTATATTCCCTCCCATTATCTGTCCTTAAGGTTTTTACTTTTCTTCCATAAGAGTTTTCAGTAAGGGATTAAATTCCTTAAATCTTTTAAGGATCTCTTGTGATTCTTTACATTTGAGGAAATAGATCCAGGTCTTTCTGAAGAAGTCATCATCAAAGATTACATAGTATAGAAACCCACCTAAGGAAGGTACAAACATGGGTCCACATAAATTTGAGTGGACTAATTCTAATACATCATTTGTTTTGCTTGAACTATTTTGGAAAAACCCCTTAGTGTTCTTTCGTAAGGCACACCGCTTGCATGCCCCTGAATGGTATTGTTTGAGTTTGGGTAAACCTATAACTAGTCTTTCCATGGAAGATAGGGCATGAAAATTGAGGTGTCCTAATCTCCTATGCCATATTTCATTAGAGTTTGCAATTTCATGAATTAGGGCTAGATTTAGTTGAGTACATAACTCATACAAATAACCTTGTCTATGACCTATGGTTTGAGCTTTCTTAATAGTAGAGTTCTTTGGCCATGCCAACACTTTACTATCCATGAAGGTTACCCTATATCCATTATCTTCAAGTGCAGATATCGAGATCAAGTTCCTTTTGATGCCTGGGACAAACAATACTCCAGTGAGTTGAATGGAGATGTCGGACTTTAATTTGATGGTGCAAGTTCCAACACCTTTCACTAGATGTGCAAAGTCATCTCCAATTGTCACTTCCTCATCAGTTTCTTCTACCATGGAGTCTAGGAGTTCCCTGAATCCCGTGATGTGTCTTGATGAACCACTATCTATAACCCAAGTGTTGGATTTATTTGATACTTGATTTGAAAGTGTAGAGTAGAATACATATTTCTCGGATTCATGCTCTGTTTTGGACTTTCTTACTTTGGCATATGACGCTTGTTGCTTGGTTCTGTCAGGACATTTGATTGCATAGTACCCATACTGGTCGCATCTGAAACATTGGATGTGAGAAGCATCTTTCTTGGATGAACCCTTCCCATGGTAGCTTTTCCTCTTCTTGAAGTATTTCTTCTTTCCTTTCTTGTGAGAATTTGCATTCAAGACATGAGGATCTTCATCTACATTCTTCTGATTGAATCCTTTCTTTGTTTGTCTTGATTCCTCTTGAAGACAGTCTGATTTTAGCCGGTGAAATTTTGGAAATTTAGACCTTGCACTAATGCCTTGAACAAATGTCTCCCAGGAATTTGGTAGACCATCTAGGGCAATAAGTGTTAGCTCCTTACTTTCAATTTGGTATCCAAGTGTTGATAGTTGATCCCTTAGTGTAGATATTCTCATAAAGTATGCGTTGATAGATTCTCCTTTGTTCATACTTGTATGATTGATTTCTCTCTTTAGAGCCAAGTGTAGTATGTAATAAAGTAGCATTGTATTAGATTTAGTTATGCTTTGTTGAGAAATGGTAGTTAGAAGCGAGGAGATGCGTTCGTTGGTTTTCCCAACCAACCGACCATTATATAAGAACTTTGGTTTATAGATGATGGACTTATGTTTTTGGAATAAAGAAAAGAATAACATTTCCTTGCCATTCTGGTATTGGTAATAAATGATTATGGTGGTACAGTTGATTTAATGTTATATTGCTCTGTGTTTCTGGGTCAATAACCTTTCTACATTTTGGCGTCATTGCCTAAGTCCTGACCTGGAGGTCGTTGACTGGGCAGGATGGAGTAATGGGAAGACCCTTCCTACCACGTATACAGATAACAAACAGTGACAGAGAAGAGGAGGAAATAACAAGAGTAGATCATGTGACACGAGACCTGGTGGTGGCCTGGGAGGTTTCAGTCAACCAGTATGTGCAAAGGGAAACCCGAGAGAGAGCAGTTCCAGGGAGCACGGTGCGGGATGAACTTTCGGTACCACCAGTTGTGTACGACCCACTTGGACAAATCCCTTGACTATTGGCTAAAAATTTGCTACCCGTGGAGGAAGAAAGAGCCGAAACTGAAAGAGAGCAGAGAAGACAACAAGTTCTCCAACAGTTGGCGGAAAGAAGTACACGGGAACTGGAGGAGCGTGATAATCCAAGGAAAACAACCAGACACTAAAATAATTCATGCCCTTGCTTCCAAATAAGTATCCCATGCGTAGTCCAGGAGAAGAAACTGAAGAAGTTGCCCTGCGAATTCTTTGTCTGCACCAACAAGAAGAAAGAGGTCGCCACTTAAGAGGATTGGTGAACCAGACTCTAAGTGATGGACAAATTGAGGAAAGGCTAATTGAAAACACAATAGAAGGTATAGCCAACTTGGCTATCTCAGAAGCATCAGGAAGGAAGGGTGGGAGAATCCTGAAACCACCGTACGAAGAGAGCACCGGTAGGAACAAAGCTCCAGCCAGCCAGAAGAATCACAAGGGGAAGGAGATATCACTGGCCCAGGGGGGAGCATCCCGGCAGGAGGGAGTGTTCCGGCAGGAGGGAGCATCCCGGCAGGAGGGAAGAGCGGAAGGAGAATGACAGTAGTCAAACAAAAACTCCCTAGATTTACGGGAGAAGGGTCGGAGGATCCTGCTCGTCATTGTAAAACGTGTATCACTATATGGCAGGCCAATGGAGAAAATAATGCAGATGAATGGTTAAAAGCCTTCCCTGCCATACTAAGAGGTATAACTATTGATTGGTATACAGACTTGGACGCCGCGCAGAAGACCACATGGAAGGACCTCCGTGCCGCTTTTGAGGAGGAATTTAGACTCCTACATGATGACGAGATAGTCACAGAAATTTATAATACTAGGCAAGGGAAAAATGAATCAGTCAGGGGATATAACAGGAGACTCAAGGAATTGATAATGAAGTTGGACAACAAACCTGCCGACGGATTAGAAAAAAGGTGGTTCATTAAAGGGTTAACCGCATCCTTAAAACGGAAAATGAAGATAGTACTGTTACCCAAAATTCTCTAATCCTATGTCTTTTGGTTTACAAGTAGGGTAAATGTGGCCCCCACAAGGGTTGAGCCCAGCTTGCAAGGTTTCTGTCAAGTTTTCTGGTCTTTGCCTTGTTTTCTGCACGTTTCTAGGCCTGGTTAAATCCTTGTTCTATTTTAAGGTCTAAAACCCTAAGGAGACCCTTGAACCCTAGACTTTTTGTGGCTCGTTATAATTTTTAGTTACTTTTTGTACCACTTAAGTCTATTTTCCATGTGCCTTTATGTCTTTTCTTTTATCTCCTAATCTCTTAATGCTTGGCGGTTAGTCACTCTCATTCAGCGATCTGGCGATGAGGTTAAGTCTTGGCACTTTTTGTTTATCTCCTGATCTGGCAATGAAATGGTTAAGTCATAAAAGATCTCGAGATTAAGTACTGGCCATCGATGGAGATTAGATCTTGTGGATGTCGTTGAATCTCGTAATCGGGCCTGAGTCAAGACTTTTGTTCAGAGATCACGCGAGGGCCATTGATCAAGTTCTAATCGGACGGTTGTCGCCAAATCTCGCAAATAGACCAGAGTTAAAGCTGGGATCCGAAGCCTTAGAGATACAAGGAATTAAGGTGATCCGGGTTAAAGACAAGTTAGAGGCTGAGTCAAAGATAAGAATCAATCAGACGGTTGTCGCAAAGCCTTTATCACCAGGTCAAACTTTAAAGATTCTTCAAGGCATCGCGACATTGTGCCACGTGGATAGTGGGGTCACCTTTCTTCAAGGTCTGCGGCTAGTTAATCTGTAGCTAAGTTTTGAAGCATTGTGCGGATGACACTTTCCCTCGATGGCCAAGATGAAGGAAAGTTAAGGTCTGAGGCATTGCGCTTGCATGCCACGTGTCCTTCTTAGTCAAGTGGGGCCTGTGGTTACCGAAGTTTGAGGGAGGGTCAATCTGCGTTTTAGTTGGCTTTGATCCTACGGTCTGCGCTTTGCCTTTAAGCGAAGATGATCGACGATTAGTGTTTGAGGCATCGCGCCTGCATGCCACGTTGCGGTCTGAGATCTTGGGCTCATAGGTGATTTAAACGAGATCGATGATTCTATTTTAAAATTGATAAAGGTTCCTGTGACCGTTTGTATTTAATTTCAAATATTCAAATCATTCTTAGAGTTTTCATGGCGGTGGTGACGTTTTCAACTTGCAGAGACTGTAGATGGATCGATCTGATCTGTCTGATCGAATTTATGACATTGGGAGGCGTCTCCAAGGAATATATGATTGTCTGAGATATTTTTCAAAGGCATTAATGTGCAGAGGTGACCGTTTTAGGGTTTTTGTTTGTTTTCAAAGGATATCTTTTGTAACCCTAATATGATTTGCATTGATTGTAGTTTGACTCCCGAGCCATGGTGGTTGAGAAGGTTGTATATAAGTTGTTTTTTGCGCTTTTGTAAAGAGGTTCGAAATGTGTAAAAGTTTTCTGTGACATTTTTCCTGTCCTCAAACTTTTCATATGTCTGTAATTCTTAGTTTTTCAAGCTTATGTAAGACTTTCTGTGGCATTTTTCTTGCCCTCAGGTTTTCATATGTTTGGGATTCTCTCTGAAGCATAATACAGTGACCGAGTGTTGAAGAAATTTGTGGGTTATCTTAAGTTCTCTTTCTTTTCTGCATCTTTGTGTACTATTGTGGATGATTGATAAGGATAATCTTGTGAATTTTGTTCATTCCTTGGTATCTTGTCTCATTTCTGTACCTATTTGCTGGAGTGGATGTTTGTTTGCAGGTAATAGTTTGTGTCTATCTCCTTGAAGCTATTTCTGTGAAATCTTTTCTTTCCTTGAATAGTTCCATCTCAGACCTCTTTATGAAACACTTTTGCAAGCATATTCAGAAAGTTGTACTTGTTCTAATTCAGGGATTTCATGCTAATTCTTAGTCATTTTTTTATGATTCATGTCATTTTTGGTGTATCATCTTATAGATTAAGCTATTGCTTTCAGTCTTTCAGTTTTCCTTCTATCCGTTTTCCTCCCAAGTTTACTTTTCAAGTTTCAAAAAGCAAAATAGGTGATTATCCACACTGTCGATTCTGTGATGTACATTTTTTATTTCTATTGGCAGCAATATATATATGTTCGGCATATGTGAGTGGTCACGTCTATGATAGATGTGACTCCTCAAGGAGTCACGCCTATCATAGGCGTGACGTTTCATAATTAATACGCTGCCCAAAATGCCCAGACCTGATATATAATCGGGATTCTTTAACAATCGATAATAATCGATCAGCATAATAAATCGATAGTCATATGGTCAATATTATATTTGTATATTCAATATAATGAGAATAGTTATAATACAATAATCATTATTAATATGTATATCATAGTAATGATAATAACTAATAATAATAATAATAAATATCAATATATATATAATAATGATAATATCTATTATTATTATTATTATCTATATATTAATATTATATATCTATTATTATTATTATCTATATATCAATATTATATATCTATTCTTGTAAAATCAATATTTTATCTGATCGAAGCTACAAATATCAATAAAAAACATTGCAACCTCAGTGCAAAGTACAACTCCTAAGAATCTTAAAAGAGTGATTCACAGACTGAAGAATAATGCATATTGTGATTTCTACATTGGACTGCACTCACAGCATCTCTAAGTGTGATTTGACCCTTTCCAAGATAATGCACAGCTCCTCTTACACCAATTGAGTGACCCTGCTTTGACTCTTCAAAAAAATGTTCATCTTTACAATTTATCTCTTTATTGCCCAATATTATTTTTCTACTAACAGTTGTATTTTGCAGCTTCCATCTGCTACAAGAGTGCCATCCAATTGGATCAAAATTAGCAGCACTAAAAAAACAAATCGATATCATCCTCCTGAAGTTCTGGAAGCTCTAGACAAGCTGGCTGTTGCTAAAGAGGAATTGACTGTAGCATGTTTAAAGGCCTGGGATGATTTTCTTGCAGAATTTGCAGCCCAGTTCATGAATTTTCGTGCTGCTGTGCAAGCTCTGGCTGCTTTAGACTGTCTTCATTCTCTTGCTATTCTATCACAGAATAAGGTACCTGCTAGCGCAATTGAAGTTGCTAACCATCAATGTTATTTATTGAGTAGAGAAACTTCGGTTGATGTTCTTAAACTTTGATTCTATTTTAGACTGCATTTGTGTTTAGTGCTGACCATTTCTCCCTGCATGTTCCATCTAGGGGTATGTTCGTCCAGTCATTGTTGAAGATAGTGAAATACCTCAATTATCTATTCATGCTGGTCGGCATCCTGTATGTTCTTTGTTATAATTGATTAAATAAGATCATGGAAAGTTTTACATGTTAGCTATTTGAAGTTAAACTTAAATAGACAATTGTGGTTGGTTCTGACAGAAAGCTCAACTCATTACAGGTATTAGAGTCAACTCTACAGGAGAGTTTTGTACCAAATGATACCTTTTTACATGGCAGCAGTGAGCGTTGCCAAATCATAACTGGACCAAACATGGGTGGGAAAAGTTGCTATATACGTCAAGTGGCTTTAATTGTAATCATGGCTCAGGTATAATGATTTGAACTTTAGATCTCTTTAATGATATGAATTTGCATTGCTATTTTGGTCAGGGCATAGATATGGTTTGCCATGATATAGTAAACAATATGACGAGCTTCAGATCAATGTGCAACGGTCCCATACATTGAATAGAAGTTGAATTCAATTTGGTCAAACATCTTTGAAACATGATAATACAGGCCTAAGAAGTTCCTGTTATAGCAGTCAAGCTTTATTTATATCTAGTTTCATTAACATATTTGTATTCTTGGATTGGACCAGAGTGTTGACTGCAGCTTGAACAGTAATGATGCTGTCCAGCAGTTGACTTCTTTTAAAAGGTCATTTATTTTCACCTATGAATAGTTATATATGGGAGAGAGTCTGGATTTAGCAGGTAGTGTTGCATTGTGAAATTGGAGGAAATTGTGCTGGATTTTGAGTGTGTACTTTTTAGGAACAAGGATGTAGGGATAGATGGCTGAGAGTGCTTCTGTTGAAGTAACTGGAGGCGTTGGTTGACCACCAATTCTCTCTCTCAGATTGCCTTCATCATATAAGTGGCCTCCATCAAATGCTTTTTGGTCTTCTCGAGCTTTTCCTCCTCCAATAACTTGCTATCCTTCTCTATTAACTGCCAGTCCTATTCGCGAAGCTGGGTGGTCCTCTCTACTAATTCGCTGTCCTCTGCCAGCTGGCTCTTTTTCTCAACCACTGTCTTCTTTAGTGCTGTAACTTGGTTGTGCTCTTGGGCTAGTGGCTCCTGGGATTTCTGAATTTGATCGACCAACTCCTTTCAAGCTTTCTTGGCTTGGCAAAGGACCTGGTCCTGTGACTAGGTGGCTTCCTCTACCGAAGCCACATATCTGCAGCAACAGAGAAAGAAATGCTGTATCAGTTTCTGGATTTGATTGTCTAGAGTTTTTTGCCGGAAATCCAGAAACTGATACAGCATTAGCATGGATTGTGGAATCTAATAGATCTGAGAGAAAGAGATCTTGAAAGCACAACCCATGCCATTAAGTGCTCTCAACACTCAACCATGTTTACCTCCAAATGTTGCCCGCAATGGGTGCTAGACAGCTAACATCTTTGTGTCTCTACGCGTGGCCGCCCTTGGGAGGTGAAATATCTGAATAAATCTCCTTGGCACTCCACCTGCATGAATGCGAGAATTTGCTTGGCCGCATATGCTACTAATGGGTCATGATGCCCAATATCAAGGTCTTGAATGATGTCCCCTAATGTATCCATGAACTTGGCCATCGACTGCAGTTCTCTAATGTAACGCTTCACTGTGCCAATAAGTGTTTACCCGCTGGGGTAACCTAGTCTACTTGCAGAATACACAAAACATGATAGAGATAAAGTAGAAGACAAGTATTCTCATTCATTCAATTCCAGTGATTACAATATCGTTCGTGCATAACATGATTCTTTACCTGAAGGTAGTACAAGGATATAAAGGTCCGAAGGGACACGATGGTTGATAACTGTGCGCAACTCCCTAGCCTCCGGATACTAACTAATTCCCAACTGACTCATAATTACATTATACCCGACAACATCATCCCCCCCAAAAAGACAAGTCGTCTCCGACGACTTAACATAAAAAATAGACTGCCGGGTACACAACATGAAAGAACATAGCTAGGAAGAAGTAGGAGAGGGCATCCCTGGAAGTGACGTCCGGGGAGCTGAGGGGTTCAATCTCCGTCGTAGCTGGTACACCTGTTGGGTGTGGATATCCAAATCTGCCTGGATCTGGGAGTTGGTTTCGATGGCTTCCTTGAGCATAAGGACAACCTCCTGTAGCTCTGTCTCCTTCTGCTGACTTGCCTCCTTGGCCTGAGTGCCTACCTCGACGGCCTCGGCCAACTGGGCTTCTACTAAACCTTTTCCAACTGTGGTTGCCTCCAATTGGGCCAGAAGTTGTGCATGCTCTGTCGCCCAAGCGGCCTCCCGCGTGGCTAACTCGGTAGCTAGCTCCTCCCGAGCTCTCTTTGCGGGTACCCTAGCCTGCTCGCGGACCTCTCCCGCCTCTTGTGCTGCTAACACCATCCGCACCAATCTTCTTCCCTTATCCATCGCATCTGTAAAAGTAGCCAAGGACTCGTTCAGATCCTCATCCAACTCCTCATCGAGCTTGCCCTTATCTCCCCGACGCGTGGCATCGGCCCTTGGGGAGCCTCTGACCTCCTCAGTCACCATGGCCTAGGTGGTTGGCTCCCTGTCTCCGGGGCTAGCCAACTCCTCTCGATTCAACGTAATGTCCTCTCGCATGGGGGACTGAATGGTGGACCCCCGAGTCACTGGAGCCAAAGAACGCTGTGCGAGGTAAGTACTAGTACGACCCATCATGCTCGAAGATGCCTGTGTGTGCATGACCTTACCCCCACTGCTACCACCTGAGTCCAGGAGGGAGGCATCAAAAGTAACTACTGCCTCCATGCCAACCACCTCTAGCCGTACTTGTGCCGACTCATCTGTACTCTGCTCACTAGGTCTCTCCACCTCCCTGACTTAAGCTACTGCGCCTTCGCCCACCAAGGCGATATCCTGAATAAGGATGGGAGAAATGCTTCCATTGTCCAATGTCGCTGTCTCAGGAGGTGCAGCAATAGAAACTTCGGCCACTGTTACCACAGGGGGGGTCATCTGAATGGGAGCCCGAACCTGTCCAAATGCCGGTATAGCTGTAGTGGCCGTGCCCGAGGCAAACTGTACTCCACTAGAAAGTAAGGGGCGAGGAAACAGTAGTGGGGTGGCTGAGATGACCTCTACCTCATCCTCCTCCCCCTCCGAAGCACTCTCCTCAGAACTCTCCTCCCTACCGCTATCTGTGTCCCCATGTGCTCCACTAGTATCCATCTCCTGTCTCGCTCGTTTAGAGCCTGCCACTATTTTCTGGCCACCGAGCGCATCTAAGTGTCGCCATCTCATGATGGGGGGCTCTCTGGGAGCCAAGGGCCCCACCTTCACTTCCTGTGCCAAGACTTCGGAGGGAATCTGTTGCTCTATTGTGTCCAACAAGAGCCCTATAGCATAATGTGGCATGTAAAACGTCCTGTGCTGGAGTGTCATGAAGGCATACATCCTCTTAGCAAGTACAGTGCCTCAATCGTACATGCGGCCTCTGAGTAAGCTGTTCATGATGGTGACCTGCTGAAATGATATGTCGGAAGCGCGGCTGGAGCCCATAAGACGACTCTTCAATACATCCATCAGACACCTCCAGTGACCTTCCCTGATGAAGGTCTTCTTGATTCCGTGATGGTGGGAGGACTTCCGAAGGGAGTCCCTTTCTGCCGGTGTCAGATCATCTCGGCAAACAAGCCTTATATAAAAATCCTTATTTTCTACAGCCATTTTTTGTGGCTTCAGGTCTACCCTAACCCCTCTGGTTGGTAGCCCAAATACCCTCCGAAACTCTGCTACCGTGAATGAAACGGTCACCACATGGTTAAGGTACGAAAGAGTACTCTGCTTAGAAAAACGATCAAAAGACTATCATTGCCCGCAACGGGCCTTCGAAGTCTTTGATGCAAAAAATAGGCATTTGGATTACCCAATGTACTTGTGCCCTTGTGAGGTTCTCTCTGACCAACTGATTATTTGGAGTGTCTGTACTCTCTGTCCACCACCGTCGGCAATCTAGGCCATTCAACCCCTCAAAAGCAATCGTTTGAGCTGTGACTGCATCTTTCTGAGATCCCCCAGCCGCCATAGATGGCCTTTGAACTTTCAACTTCTTTGCTGTGTTTGTGCCTGCAATCCTCACACCAGAAGGGAGTGTATGCACATTTTTATCCATGGTTTGGTTGATACCTACCTCTGCTTCTAACCTCTTCCTCCAGGTTCTTTTTCCTGCAGAGTCCATAACTGTTACCTTGCTGTCCTTATACTCAATAAATAACTAACAACAGAATCCCTGATTGTCAGGTAGCGTACGGTACCGTGCTTACTTCTGGGCAATGAATTCCATACGGTTATTCAAAAAAAACCTTCTCTTTAGTTATTGTTTGTTCTCTTTTTCCCTTGTTTGTACGGCTGTACGACCCACACTATGTTGGTACTCCTTATGCTTTTGGAAGTGCTGTGAACCGTACGGTATGCATGAAATCAAATCACCTGGTACCGTCCGTACGGCTGTATGATCTAGCCGCGCTTACTTCGTTTGAACCCATAGTGCATAGGCTGGCCGTACGGGTTGATAGCCACAACTCTGTTTATGCTTTCCTTGCGTTTTGTATTTGCTCCCTTTGTATTTGCAATCGTACGACTTTCTAAATAGAATTGCGTTTGAATCTGTACAACCTCCTTTCCAGTCTTCGGGTGGCAAAGAGTGGTCTTCGTTTGCTGCTTGAACTTGGTCTTCGTTGCTGCCTTTGCCGTACGGTCTCCAATGTTTGCCACCACCCAATGCCGTGCGGTTGTATGCCCGTACTGTTTGTTGCCTTGTTTTAATGCCGTACGACACTTGTTTTTTGATATCCTTGTCGTACGGCCGTACAACGCTTGCTTGTTGTGTTTGTTCGGATGCTATGCCGTACGGCCTTGGAGGCTTTCGCTTTCTGTCATGAAACGACGTTTGGTCTTGTGGGCCCGCATGACCTTAGCTGTACAGTGCCTTTCATCTTTTAAAGTTGTCGTCCGTACGGCTTTAAGTCGTACGGTCTGCTTTTAATTTTTTTTTATTAAACTTTTTCATGACTGGCTGGCTGGGTCCGCCCGTGGGTCGTTGCGTTGTCGTCGTTCGTGATATGGCTTTAGTTTGGATCCATTTACCGTATCAACGACTTCTTGGCCATCAAGTGTCCACAGTTTAATTGCTCCATTATCCCCGACTTCGCGCACCTTGTAGGTTCCGAGCCATTTAACCTTAAACTTGCCGGGCTTAATTTCGTTCTTACCATTATATTTTAATACCAGTTGGCCCGGTGTGAACTGAACGCGTTTGAGGTGTTTATCATGCCAAGCTTTCCGCCGTTGTTGCGCCACCTCCGTGGCCCACTGTGCCATCAATCGACGTTCGTCCAACTTGTTCGGGTTGTATAATTGTTCTCAAAGGCTTTCCATGTCTCACAACCTATTCTCCACGGCTATTTGCAAGCTTGCCACCATGAACTCGACGGGTACAACTGCCTCCTGTCCGTACATCAACTGGAAGGGTGTCTGTCCTGTGGTGACCTTATAGGTTGTTCTGTAGGCACATAACACTGAGGGTAGCTTTTCTTCCCAATCCTCCTGCTCTACCCTACATGACTTATAAATGACTGAGACTATTATTTTGTTGGTGGCCTCAGCCTGCCCGTTGGCCCGAGGGTAATACGGACTAGACAAGGAGTGAAAAATCTTGAACTCTGTTGTCAATAGTCGGATGACATGGTTAACGAAGTGACCCCCTCTGTCACTAGTTAACTGCACCAGGATGCCGTACCGTGTTATGATTTGCTCATAGATGAACTTGGCCGTGCTCAAGGCCGAGTTGTCTGGCAAGGCTCGTGCTTCCGCCCACTTAGTCATGTATTCAGTGGCTACCACGATGTATCGGCATCTCCGAGCCCTACGCACCTTCAGGGGTCTGATGAAATCCAGGCCCCATCGTTCAAAAAGCTCCTGTGCGTGGGAGGGTTGTAAATGCATGAAGTCTCGTTTTAATGGCTTCCCCGCTCTTTGGCAGGTGTCACATCCTACCACCCATTCTCGGGCATCATTGTGTAGCGTGGGCCACCATAACCCTGCCAACAACACCTTTCGTGCTGTTGTGTCGGGTCCCATGTGCCCGCTTGCTGGGCCTTCGTATGCCTCCCGTAGCACACTTTGAATTTCTTCCTCCAGAACACATCTACGGAGTACCTGGTCCGATCCCATTTTATATAATAATCCATTTATAAGTTGGAATGTTCTACTTTGTAATACTAATTTTCTTCGTTCTCTTGGTGGCATCTCCCGCGGGAACTGTGAGGTCGAGAGGTACTCGCCAATGCTTGTGTACTAGACTGGCAAGATTGGAATGCGGAATAGATGCACGTCCGGAAAGTCATCAGTAACTCCCTCTGGCGGTTCCTCGGACTAAGTCGAGAGAGATGGTCAGCAATCACGTGGCTTTTTCCTGGTCGCACTATGATTGCGAATGTGAATTCCTGTAATAGTAACAACCATCTGCTTATTCTGCCTTGAATGATCGGCTTATTGACTAGGTATATCAATGCTTGATGGTCCACATAAAATGTAAACGGTGTTGCAAGGAGGTAGTGTCTGAACTTTTGTACGACATATATCATACCAAGAGCCTCTCGCTCCGTTGTGCTGTAGTTTTTTTCGTCTTTTGACAACAATCTGCAGGCGAAATAGATCGGGTGATTGAGACCGTGGTCGCCAACCTGGGCAAGGGTTGCACCGATTGCAAAGTTGGAAGCATCAACGTGGACATGAAACTCCTTATCCCACTTGGGATATACTGGAATTGGTACCCCGACCAACCTTGTCTTCAGCTCTGCGAAGGCAGTGTCCTGTTTCGTACCCCAGACGTACGGCTCTCCTTTCCGTGTCAACTTGTCTAGGGGACACGAAACTTGTGCGAAATTTTTAATAAATCGCCTATAATAGCCTGTGTCCTAAAAAGGACTTCACCCCTGTTATGTCTGTAGGTGCCTCCAACTCCACTATCATTCGAACCTTATTTGGATCCGTCTTTAGTCCGGTTTTACAAACAATGTGGCCCAAAAGCTTCCCTTGTGGGACCATGAATTGACACTTTTTAGGGTTGAGTGCCAACCTTGCCCGGCAACACCTTTCCATGCACTCCCGCAGTGCTACCAGATGTGTGTCTTCGCCACTGAAGATGGACCAGTCATCCAAGAAGGCTCGAAAATTCCCTACAGACATCTTGTCGAAGATGTGGATAATTCTTTGGAAAGTCATAGGTGCATTGCACAGGCCGAAGGGCCTTCGGTTATATGCGTATACTCCGTCCTCGACCATGAATGTCGTTTTCAACTTATCTTCTTCTGCGATGGAAATCTGGTTGTACCTAGAGAATCCACCCATAAAGGAGTACATCTCATGCCCCGCCACATCTTCGAAGATTGTGTCTGTGAACGGGATGGGGAAGGGGTCCTTCACGGTGACTGCATTGAGGCATCGAAAGTCAACACAGATCCGTATTTGGGTGGTATCTTTTTTTAGTGATATTACTATGGGGGATACCCACTCATTCGTCTATACCTTGAAGATAATACTTGCCTCCAGCATCTTTTGGATTTCTTCATCTACCCTTGTTGCGTAGTTCTTGTTCATCCTGTACGGCCTTTTTCGTACTGGTACGGCTCCTGGTACCAACAGGATGCGATATACACACAATTCGGGTGGGACCCCCTTTAGGTCCTTGTAGGTCCAGGCGAAGACATCCTTGTATTCCATGCAAATTTTAAATGTTGCGGTCTTCAGTACGGGGTCCCAGTCATCACCTACAAGGATGTTGTGCGGGTTCTCTTCATCCCCGAGGTTAACGGTCTATAGGGGTGGTTCCTCGTATTTCATGGGTTTTTCGGTGTCAAACTGGTGGGCTGGGCTGTCATTGACGTGGGCTTCTCCCTCTTTGTATTCCCCATATTCTGGTTGAAATACTTCCTTCTCTTCTTCCACCTGTAGCATGTATGTATGGAAGAGCTCGTAGTCTTCCATTTGCCAATGGAAGAGCCTGTTCAGCTAGCTCGTCGCGTCGTCGGAGCATTCTCCCAACTCTAGGACGCCCTGGTCGTTTGGTTCTATTCCTCCTTCGTCTCGTCGGTCATGTTCCCCGTCGGATTCCGATTCTGAAGAGGATGCTATCTCTTCGCTCACCATTTGGGTACGGAGGTCAATGGCGTATTTTTGTCCGTCGCTTTCCATGGAGAGAGTTTTCCTCTTCCAATTATGGTTAACCTTCGCCGTGAGTAACCATCCTCTCCCTAAGATGGCATCGTACCCTCTTTTCTTTATCGTAATCACCACGAAGTCCAATGTGAACGGCTGTGTTCCTACTGTTATTTGTTGAGCCATCAGTGTCCCTAGAGGTTGGATCCCGTTCTGATCTGCGCCCAATAGATTGAAGGTCGGGGGCCGTAGGGTAGGCTTTCCGAGTTTCTTCCATGTCTCCTCCGGGAGGACATTTACTCCGGACCCGCCATCTACTATGGTGTCTGTTAGTATCACTCCAAGGATACCCATTTCTACGACTGTCGGGTGCCGTTCGTTATCCATTGCTAGTAACATGGGATCCTTTGCTAACCCTCCAGGAATATTTGATTGTGCAGTCTTCGCAGTCTCCGTTTGAACGATGGTGTCTGGACGTAGGGAAAAAGTATTTAGTACGGCTGCCCTCAACTGAGGCAGGGTCTGCAGGAGGTCTTGAAGTTTGACTGGTAACTCCATTTGTAACATTTGCCCAAGTATGTTATCTTCGGCTTCTATCCGTTCGGAGGTGCTAGCCTGTTTGCATGCGTCCTTCATCGCTTTTCCAATCTCCTCACGAGCCTCTTGTAGTCGCTGTTTCTCTATATGAGGATGAGGGTACCGTGCCTCTTTTGTTTGGCTTCGGGTGATAACGAGGATTCTTTCTTCCTCTATGTGTAGGTAGTTTACTCTAGGCTTCGGACAGGTGGCATCTTCATGAACGCTTGGGCAGCACCATTGGCACATCTTATGGGGTGTGTCACCTTTCTCGCAGTCACGAGCAAAATGGCCCCATTGGCTACATGCCCGACACTGGATTATCGGCCTTCCCTTCGGATCATATTGTATCCGGCTCCTGTTGCTATTATCATTATTACTTCTTTCTCTGCGTCGTTTATTTCTGTATCCTCCGGATGATGCATTGTTGTTTGTTTGCTGTGTTGCGTTGGCTGCCCCAGAGGTGGTTGGTTGCTCTTGTGTAAACAATACTTGTGGGCCCCTTGTCTTCATGTTGTATGGGCATTCCTTGATGGAATGGCCCATGACTTGGCAAATATCACAAAATGATTTTATCGGACATGAGCCCTTCGTGTGCCCGTTTTCCTTGCACTCCGTACACCATAGTTCCCCTTCGTCACTTCGTCCTGTGTTTCCCTTTATTGACTTGAACTCTTTCATCATTCGTTCTATGTCTTTTTGTAATGCCGTGACTTGTTTCTTTGATTTTCCGTCACTTCATCCCCTGAAGTGTCGTCCCCCTCCAACGAAGACAACTGAGTTTTCTTCTTTTTCAACGTCTTGTGTTCACTTTCCAGGTCCATCGCCCGGTTGTATGTGTCGTCGTACGAGGTTGGAGGAACTATCTTCATTTACCTCCGGAGGTTTGATCGCAGCCCTTCAACAAACCATCTCTTCTTCAAGCCGTCGGCTGGGTGACTCCATTTTTCCCACGAGTTATTTTAGCCGGCGCTGTAAGGCCGCACGTTCTCTTTTTTCCCTTGTTTCGTCCCATATATTTCGGAGACGATTTCATTGTCGTCTCGGAGGAGCTGAAACTCCTTTTCAAATGCTTTGTTTAATAAGTCCCACGTGGTCACTCCGGTTTTGTCTAGGTCGGGGTACCAATCAATTGCTACCCCTGGGAGGGTTGCCGGAAACTGTCTCATCCATTCATCCTGGTCAGCGAATCCATTCGCGGACCAGATTGTTTGACAAGTGCGGCAATGCCGAAGGGGGTCTTCTTTTCCATCCCCGTGGAACTTGGGTAACTTCTCCTTGTTACCAGCCATATTCGCTCTTAGTGGTGGACGGTTGGTGTGTGCTACTTGCTGTGTTTGGGTTCCTGAAAGTGTCTGCTGTACTGGTTGTACGGCAGGCTGAACCAGTGTTTGCGTTTGGGTTCCTGGAAGTGTCTGCTGTGCTGGTTGTGTGGCAGGCTGAACCGGTGTCGGTTTCGGATTAATTGATGTTTCCGAACTACTCGGAGTGGTGTGGACCTCGTGCCTTTCTGTCACTTCAACACTTTCTGCGGCAACTCCACACCTGCACTCCCTCCGTTCGGCTTCCTCTTCCGCCTTCCTGCGGGCTTGTGTCCTTGGGGTTAACTTTAGGGTCCCGAACAAGCTTGTTGTTTCTTTTAACAAGTCCTCGTTGTCACCGCCGTCGTCCTCCTGGTTAGGTTCCTCCAGACCGTTGCCTTCACTTGCCCCCTCCGTTAGTCTTTCGGCACGTCTCCTGAACCTCTCCCTTCGCTCGGCTTGCTGTTTGTCGAGTACTGCTCTCCTAACAGCTTGTTCTTCCTCGGGATCCTTCTCTAAATACCTATTCTTATTTAACTGATTGGCATAAATGCTTCTCTTCAAATCAACATAAAATTTTTTAAAACAAAAGGACACTTTTATTTATTCATGTTTTATTTACAGTCGCTGTCATTGAAATGACTTGCATTACAATTGTTTTATTTTTTGTGTCTTTCCCTTCTGTTGTCCTCACATCTTAGAGTCCCCTTTGGGTGCCATCGCCTTCCTCCTGGCAACGAAGTTGTTCCCGTGCCTCATATGCGCGGAGTATTTCCTGACGACGTTCCCCTCGAGCAGTCTCCTCCTGTTGGGCACGTTGTGCGAGCGTTACTTGTGCCAATAGGTGTGGAAGGTGGTTTAGCAAGCGGTTGGCTGAGGGATTTGCCTCAATCACCGACCACAATGCACTTTGTGGAACTTCCGCTTCGTAGGCCTCTCGACGAACATAGGTTTCTATTGCCACCTGGAAGAGGATCCTGAACGCCCGTGTCTGGTTGTCTTCGCCTTCGTACAACTCCGTACGTGCGTCGTCCACCTCGGGATTGATTTCATCAACGGATAACCCCATCGTGTCTGTACGCCATCCGGTTCTCTTCTTCCCGTGCTCTTTCTAGGTAGTGGCGCCAAATGTTTACCCGCTGGGGTAACCTAGTCTACTTGCAGAATACGAAGAACATGATAGAGATAAAGTAAAAGACAAGTATTCTCATTCATTCAATTCCAGTGATTACAATATCGTCCGTGCATAACATGATTCTTTACCCGAAGGTAGTACAAGGATATAAAGGTCCGAAGGGACGCGACAGTTGATAACCGTGCACAACTCCCTAGCCTCCGGACACTAACTAATTCCCAACCGAATCATAATTACATTATACCCGACAACAATAAGATCATAGGGATTCAGTTAGCCCAGCTCTAGAACAATCCCATGAATCTCACCAGATGACGACTCATGTGGAATTGCAACGAAGTGGCAAAACGGGCGGTGAGTGTGAATGCTCACCTTGAGTTCATTCCATTATTGTACCCATCTTTGTTTCCTCTATCCCAACATTCTTCAAAAGTAACCCTGGCAACTCTATTGGAGGGGCATCTGGTGGTACCTTTAGCATGTCTAACCATTTGTCCATGTTCTCCTTTGGCTTTGTAGTGCCATCTTCTTTAAGTGTACTACTTGTTGGAAGTGTAAGTGTGATTGGAGGTGATATGATTGACACTGATGGCTCCACAACTGGTGGTGGTGGGACCACCACCGATGGGATTGTGGTGGTGGTACAACTGGTGAAGGTGGGGTTGCCATCGATGGGACTATCGATATTGGTACGACTATTCCTGGTATGGGAATTTTCGTCAAGGGTGCTATAGTTGTATCCTCAACAAGAATGGCCTCCTCCACGTCCTCCTCTGAGCATGCCTTAGTTGCGAGTCATACTTCTTGCGTACTCTCACTCGAAAAAGATAATACCATTTCTTGATGGTCATCATCACTCCCTGCATCTTCCCTCTTGACTACACTCCTAGCTTCGCCCAATAGGTTGTAGTCGACTAGGAAGCATTGAGTTGGCTAAATGATTGCAATTTCCCCCGCTTGTCCGAGGACACTTGAGTGTGAACATCATCCAGGAAAAGACCGATAGCATGTTGACTCTTATAAAAGGCCTTGTGCTTCAAGCACAAGAACTCTCTAATCCACTCTGAGAGCACACCTGCCCAATTATACACCTTGCTAATGCTAGTCCCACCATTAGTTTATTAGATGTCTTACCTTGGATATATTATTCTACGCAATATAACAGTAATGTAGCAATGCAAGATTTCATATCACCAATAACATGGCAAAGCACTCAAAAGGATAACACGATAACTTTAGACAACATATGGCAGAAAGATATGCTTTATTCCCATGTAATGTCCTAACATCCATAATCTATTCTCTGTGCCAATAGGCTACATATAAAGTGGCCAATTGTTGGTTGAGTGAATCAACTGTCGCCAACCTCCTACAACTACCCGAGAACCAACTGCCATTACGTTGCCGAGACAACAAAACATTATTATTATTAACAAACTACGACTAACATCAACCCCCCCAAAAAAGAAGTCGTCTTCCAGACGACTAAAAAAGAAAATGGATGATGTAGACACAAAAAATCTATTGGAGAGAGGGAGGAGAGGACTGTTGATGTTAAATAGCGTCGGGAGTTATCTTTCTCCTGAAGGCGAATCACTTGTCCAAGAAATGCGAAGGGTCTTGCATTTGAAAATTTAAAAGACTTGCATGGAGATGTGAAGTGGCATCCATTTGAAATGAAGAGACTTGTACTTGGAATGTAAAGTCTGCAGTTTCGAAGATGAAGAGTCAAGTCTTCTATATATTTCTTTGTCTTGTGCATTGGTTGTGTGTTAGACACGCATTATATTGCTGGTTATGTGTGTGGTAGATGGATTGATGGTTCAGTTTGAAGCATTGTACACAGATCTCTATTATTATATCAATAAAGCATCATTTCTTGTGTGGCTGGGTTTTTCCCCTCAAGTTGGAGGGTTTTCCCAGGATAAATATTAGTGTTTTTTTTTGTGTCATCTATTCGTGCATGTTTTGTGTTAAGAATCTTTTGTTTTTCTGCTATTTTGGTTCATAACATTAACAAGGACGTCCCCGGAGTGATAGAGGACGTCGGTTGTGCCAGCTACTGACGAAGAAGCTTCAGATCACGGTCCATGATCAATTGTTTCCCCCTCTCTAACGCCTCTACTCGTGCACGGGCTAGTCTTCCCTTGACTAAGTCCTCCTGTATCTCTCCCAATCGCTGTTGCAGGCTGTCTCACGCCCCAGTGCTAGTGCATGCTCCTCCTCGGCCCTTCGTGCAGACCAAGTCACCTGCTGTAGCTGAAGGAAGGTATCCTAGAAAGTCCTCTTTATGCTGTAGAGAATACTCATCATCCATGTTTGACTTGCTGGAATGTGAGGCCTACTCCATGCCTCCAACATCTCTGTACTTTCTGGGTCTGGCCATCCCTTTGCAAAAAAGCATCTCTTGAATTCCTGGTGGCATTCTTCCTTCATAAATCTCAGAAGCCTCTCTGCTGACTGTATCACTACCGTGTCTTGCCCAACATCTATTTCCTTGGTAGCTGCTCCCATCCTAGCCATGAAGCGAGACATCTCCTCCATCTGGTGGTCAAATTTCTGAAGAGTGCTCGTGGGGTCCTGAGGATCTGGTATGCCCCATCGTAGCGCAATGTCTTGCTCTCCCACTTCCTCCCTTTCTGGGAGTGCTTCTGGGGCTCCCAAGATTTCCATCACTTCTACTTGGTATTCTTGTGCCTCCTATGGCCTCCCATTGGTGTTCTTTGTTTTTACCATACCCCCCCCCTCTTGCACTGGCTCGGGTGCCTTGCCATGTGGCTCCATTGGTACTCCAAGTAGTTGTAACCTGTTATCTATGGAAGCGTGTATGTCTCCCACCTCGTCCCGTGGCGGTGTCTGTTCCCCTACTATTGCACTCTCAGTTGGTAGTGTAGGGTGTGGTTCTGGTGCCTGTTCCTTCAGTGGGGTGAAGGGGCTGTGCCCCTTGCGGGGGTCTGGGATATATTATTCAACACAATATAACAGTAATGTAGCAATGCAAGATTACATATCACCAATAACATGACAAAGCACTCAGAAGGATAAGACGATAACTTTAGACAACATATGGCAAAAAGATATGCTTTATTCCCATGTAATGTCCGAACATCCATAATCTATTCTCGGTGCCAACATGCTACATATAAAGTGGCCGACGGTTGGTTGAGTGAATCAACCGTCACCAACCTCCTACAACTACCCGAGAACCAACTGCCATTACATTCCCGATACAACACATAACATAATTATTATTAACAAACTACGGCTAACATAGTTCATCATCCAAGATTCCAAACAAAAATGTCAGATGCCTTGTTGGCTCTCGTGAGGCTGCTCTTAATTAAATCTAGTTTACTATTAGGGCCATGGCAATAAAATTCTTCTCCAGGACCCTTCTATTACCAATGCTCCAAATGTTGTCTTGTTCCTTCTTTAGAAACCCTGCGTGGCACACTCTTCAGGAAGGTCTCCATATGTTGCCATGTCATCTTTCCACTCGCCTTGGTGGTGGAAGCTCCCCTCGAGTGTACCTCAAACACCCTCCTGAACTTTGTAGGCCAAAATGATATCGTGATGTCGCAATCCTTGTATTGGATTACAGATTTATGAGAATGCCAATTGTATTGTGCTACCGTAGCTCTCAAATAGGGCTCAAAATCCTGGGTATTGAAGAAAGGTAATTGTGAACCTTGTCTATCTGGACGTGGTGAAGTGCCACCTTTAGCAGGTGATTATCTTCTGTGTCCTTCCATCAAGTGTGACACTCATTGCCACTTAGGCTCTCCCAAGTGATGGTGTTAGTGGAATACTATCATCTTTTGCTGCCATCCTTGATGGAATGCGTGGTTTGAATCTCTTTCCTTTACTACTACTTGCCATAGAGGAAACTTGTACTCTCGACAAATGATGCAGGAGCATTCTGGGGTAGTTGGCAATCCTGTGTCACCAAAATATGTTTGGTTTGATTTTGATTTGTTGCTTGAGAGCTCGGTAAATTTGGTCGGTAACTGCCTTGGAGTTCTTTGTTGGAGTGCTCGGTTACCTGTTGACTCGGTTACTTGTGGCTCGGTCTCGGTGACTGGACTCGGTGATATTCTACTCGGTGGTGTCTTGCTCGGTAGCTTATTGCTCGGTGTTGTCTATTCGGACGAGTTGGCTCGGTGACTTCACCGACTGGTTGTTGTTGGTTCGGTGTTGTCTTACCGAATGGTTTGGGTCTCGGTGTTCTTGTTTACCGACTGGATGTTGGAGTTCACCGACTTGTGTTTGTGGATTGGGCAGACATTGGAGATTGCATTCGTGATTTGAGGGGGTTGTTGGGATTGTGCTGAGTTCTGAGGCGTGCAGATTTGAGGCATTGGATTGTGTGTGGACCTAAATCTGAGTTGGTGTTTTCTTCTATGTATTTAGTGTTTAGTTACAGCCGACTGGCTCATTTAATATTTGTTCATGGATTGTAATGGCCGACTGGTGCATTTAATATTTGTTTACAAGCCGACTTGTGGCTATGTTGTATAAAAGGTGTATGTGGGTATCATTGAGAGGGGTGGTAGATTTTGGGAGAAAGTTGATAGCAGACAGAAGTAAGTGGGTAAGAAAGAAACGTGTAAGATTGCTTGGTGGCTTGCGAGCACGAGTTCAGATTTGGTTTCTTCCACTTAGCTGTAGGGTAGACTGATGAAGATGGATCTTGCGAGATCTTGTTGATGTCTTGTTGTTTTGGCCCTAATTGAGAAGGCCTTACAGCCCGACATGTTGCATGTAATGAGAATTTTGAGATAATATAAAGTGGATGTTGATATATCTTGTTGTGTTGTTGTTGTTTCCATTGTAAGTGTTGTCTGGCTGCAAGTTTGGACAATCCGTTCTTGGATCCTCTGAGCTTGACTGCATCAACAAAACATGACTAGCTTGAAATAGAATAATCCTAAAGCAGTTATAGTAACTACGTGTAAACTATCGTAATTTGTTGTACCAGATTTTAATTGCTTCTTCCTATGTATTTTTTCTTTTGCCTTGTACGACTTGTGTATGCACAACCTTTTTTTTTATCCTGTATGCTGTGTTATTTATTTTGTACGACTTGATTTCTCTTCCCTAGTACAACCTGGTTTCTTCTTCCTTGTACGACCAACATTATTTTCCACTGGACGACCTCTTATGGAACTCTTCCTTGTAGCCATACGACTTGGTGCCATACGATTCAATCCTCCTACAATATGGCTTGAACTTGCTATGTCTCATCTGTATGACTTCTTTCCTTCGCACGGCTTCGTACAATTTTAGCTTGGCCCCATATTGTGCTCTAGTTTTGTCGTACAATTTGATTTTAACCAGCTTCTTGTTACCTTAATATCTTCGTCCATTGTACAATGGTTTAATTCTACTGCACACTATGCTTCTTTAACCGCCGTACAATATGCTTCTCTAATTGCTGTACGGTATGCTTTTCCATTGCAATACGTTTCTTGTTTCCTTCCGTTGTACAAATTGCTTCTCCAATCATGGCCGTACAACCTCACCTTGCATTGTGAATATTGCCTGCATATCGTCTCTATCATTCTTGCCAATTTTACTGCCTCTCATACTCTTACTCTTGATAGGAAAAAATGAGTGTATTCTTTTAATTTATTAGTGCTTTGCTTTTGGTTTCTACATCAAATTTTTAATCATTTTCACTATTCAAATTAACACTGACTTTTGCCTCTTGACTTTATTTTTTTTTCTTCCCTTGCTTTTTTGCTTTTCTTTTTCTCAATGATCTTTACTTTAATTTTCCTCCCTTTTGACACTTTATAAGAAGTTTTAATTTTGGCCGCCTTCATAATTTCTTTTCTTGACACTTTAATAAGTTGGCCTTTTTTTTATTTATAAAATTTTCAAATTCTAACGTTTTAATGAGAAACTTTGTTTTTCTCCACTTGCCAATCTTTTTTTGTCTTTTCTTTAAATTTTCTTGGCCTTAATGCTCCATTTAAATTTTTTTCCTTGCTTAATTTTGGATTTTCTCATTTTTCTATCATCCTTGCTTTCTGCTTTTTGCTCTCATTTTCCTTCCCTTCTAATAATTTTCTCTTTTGAATTTGATCCCAATTTTCTATTATTTTTGTATCAGTCCTCCATTTATATGCCTTTCATGGCCATTTAAAACACTCTTCTTCACAACATGTACCAGTGTATGCAATATCGCAAATTTTATATATCACCATACCCTTTTCCAGGTTTCGGCCATTCACTATTCATTCTTCTGGTTGTTTCCATATTACATTGTCGCCTTGTATAATTTGATTTTCAATACATATTTTCATCACTTGACACATTTGAGGAGGGGAGTAGTCTAGAAGGGTGGTGGTAACCCCTTTTCTTTCTCATATGCAACGATCATTTTGTTCCATCTAGATGGTTCCACTATTATCATCGAAGGTGCCATTAGTATTGGTTAGAGTCTTGGTCCTTCCTCTTCTCCTTCCACAAACTTGGGATATTCGACCCCTTCTCTCCTCATTTTGTAGTGCTCTCGCCATCCATTTCATAGCTTTTATATCCAAGTCAGAGATAAGAGCAGGGGTTGTGTATGATTTTGGTACCATCACAAAATCTTATCTCTGTTGGTGCTGGTCCCCGCACATACAGTTAATTAATTGCAGCTTTGTTGTTGGTATTGCCACTCTTGATATCAAATTTTTTATCTACCACCATATCCTTTTCCAGGTTTTGGCCATTCACTATTCATTCTCTTGGTTGTTGTTTACATATCACATTGTCGCCTTGTATAATTTGATTTTCAATACGTATTTTCACCACTTGACACATTTTAGGAGGGGAGTAGTCTAGAAGGGTGGTGGTAACCCCTTTTCTTTTTTTATATTCAACAATCGTTTTGTTCCATCTAGATGGTTCCACTATTATCATCGAAGGTGCCATTAGTACTAGTTAGAGTCTTGGTCCTTCCTCTTCTCCTTCCACAAACTTGGGACATTCCACCCCTTCTGTCCTCATTTTGTAGTGGTCTCGCCATCCATTTCGTAGCTTTCATATCCAAGTCGGAGATAACAACAGGGGTTGTGTATGATTTTGGTACCATCGCAAAATCTTATCTTTGGTGGTGGTGGTCCGCACATACAGTTAATTAATTGCAGCTTTGTTGTTGGTATTGCCACTCTTCATATTTCTTTGTTGTCTTCGATATGGAACTCACTTGTTTGTCCTCCCAGTCTTGGATCAAAAGCCTCTTCATGCTCTGTGTAGTCTACCCTGTTGATTGCAATTGGTGTCTCCCTTCTTTATTTATACAATTTTAACTTTGATCCATTAATATTGTCTTTTAGTAGAGTGTCGTCCATATTCTCTAGTGCGATGGTTGTATTCTCACGAACTTCTCAGACTTTAAAGGGACCTAGCCATCACACCTTGAAGTTATCGAGCAAAATCTTGTTATGACTGTTATATTTCAAAACTAATTGTCCCGACTGAAAGTTCATTCTCAGGGGTGTTTGTCGTGCCAATACTTTCTCTGTCGTTGCATGTTATCTGTTGCCCACTGTGCAATCACTCTTCGTTCATCTAATTTATTTAACTGAAACAATTGGTCCTTCATAATATGTATAGCAGAGTCTATTCTCTATTGCTATTCCCAAGCTTTTTTTCATATACTTCGCACGGACAATCACTTCATGACCATACATCGACTGGAAGGGTGTATGCCTTGTCACTTTTTATGTCGTACGACAGACCCATAGCAAGGCTGACAATTTCTCCTCTTAGTTAGCCTCGTTGATGCCACATGATTTATGAGTGACTAAAACTAATACCTTGTTCGTTGATTTAGCCTGACCATTTGCTCTTGGGTAGTGCAGACTTGACAAGTTGTGAAAGATCTGAAACCCCGCCGTCATCACCCTAATGACATGATTGACGAAATGTACACCACGATCACTTGTGATTTGAACTGGATATCATAGCTTGTGACGATCTGCTTGTAGATGAATCTTGTTGTACTCAGCCGTATTATTCGACAACGCTCTTGCCTCGGCCCACTTGGTTAGGTACTTTGTTGCTACCACCATGTGTCGACATCAGTGTAGTTGGCTGACCTTCAGTGGATCGATGGAGTCTAGTCCCCACCTCTCGAAGAGCTCCCAAGGTTGCGAGGGGAACAACGACATATAATCTCGCTTGAGAGGTTTGCTTGTTCTCTCGTAGGTATCACACCTATAGATGCGAGTTTTGTGACCACTTCAATATGCAAGATGAAACACTTAGCATTCCAAGATGAAACATCAAATATTAAATCCTCTCTTGAATAAGGAAGCTTAGATGCTAAACAAAGTATATGATTGTGTGATCAACTAAAACAACCCCAAGGTTCCTTCTTATTGTGGACTTAACTCAGTTATATGATGTGATATGTTGGCTATCACTTGGGGACTTACGCTAGTTCACTTAGACTTAAAAAATCTTACTTGCGAATGATTTGGCGTTATGAGCGCAATCAACTACTTCAAATTGATTATGAAATACAGTGCAAATGGGATATTGATGCAGAGCAGGGGAGATTCTTACATGATTGATACCATATTCATAAAATGGGTGTCTTCAACCCTCAAGGACAAATCTCAAACTCTCAAGTGGTGTTTTTCTCCTTCTAGGGCCTCGGCCCTCTATTCCCTAGTAGTACTTCAAAACTGATTTTTCTACCATAACTTCCAGGGCAGACCCAATCTTCCAAAACTAATCACCATTCAGAATACCCTTTATGCCATTTGTCAACATGCTCAAAATGCAGATAGGGTTGTTTTGGAACATAACCCTCAATAATTGATTGGTAACGCTGCAACTAGGCCTAATTAGGTCTGTCCTCCAAAGCAACTATATGGTTGTCATCACTCCAACTTCCAATCTTCACTCCAGGGCCCTAAACATGTCTCATGAGGTCTGAATCTACCATTTTCATCAACTGGACTGACCATCCAATCACCATTTCACAAAACCCTCCTATCTAGTCAATTAAGCCTAATATATAGAGATATTACGCTAGGGCTTGATCAAACTCTGGTCCAACTCCATCCTGCCCTGAAAACACCAAAAACATTGAAACACTTAAAATACCTCCATTCTACCGAGTTTTAGAATTTTCCACTGGTGGAATGGGCTTCAAACCATTATTTTTGTGCTCAAACCCTCAAACCTAGGGTTTCAAACCTGTTTTCAGAAAAAATGCTCTAACTACTTCCAAACTTAACGAAAACTGATGGAACCAATTGCAAACTACAGGGAACTCATTCCTCGATCCTTTCCAATGGCATTTATCCCAAGTTCAGAATGTATGGATCCATACAATTCACTGCAACAGCAAAAACTAGTAAAAATGCAGGAAAACAGTGTACTTTATTGCTTGATCATCAACAATGACATCAACCAACCCATTGGTCGATGGAACAAGATTATTAATGTGTTTGTCCAACCTCTCCAACGGTTACAAACTACCATTTGAATTACAACTAACACAACCCACATTTTGCTTGTTATGACAAAATTGACTAAAAAGTTGCTAGACAACAAATGCAACTTTTTTCAGCTTTTGACATATGCCCCAAACATGACTTCCTAAGACACTAACTTGACACAACCAAGCTCAACATGGTCTAAAAGACCTTATTACATGACAAAATGACAAAGCAATTTTGACAAAATGGTCTCAGGGACGCATGAATCCAACTAGGTGCTCCTGCACCAGATATGGGGGTTTAGGAATCTAATCTAATTCTAGAATGCAAGAGACCATGAATACATTTGTGAACTCTACTAGGCTTTACTTTGTCATCAACTCCACCAAAGCTAATGCAATCTTCAAAGGTAAATGAAAGATGTTCAAACTATTACCATTACATCAACACCATCAATTGATGCATATTAATGTGCAAGCAATAATCAAAGTGAAGTGTATTATTCTTCTAGTTGACCACACAAGACAAATTTACAATCAGTAAATCAGTAGTGGTATGGACTATGCGAGTTTCACAAAGATTAGTTCACAATTTTTCTCATCCATCTATTTACTCAAATTAAATTCTAAACTAATAACGCTTGAAGCAAATTCTAAAATAAGTGAGGATTGTAGGATACCATATAATACTCTAAAAAGTTCACAAGTATTCACCATGCAAAGACAACAATGAATATAGAGCAATTCTGGCAGTATATTAGCAACAATTTCTCCAACAAATCTCCCCTTTTACAAATGATAGGAGCAAGCCTTATATAGGGAGCTCAATTACAATGAATGACCAAGATTAAATCAAGATCAATGGCCCAAATTTATCCTCTAAAGCCCTAATTAGGGTTTTTATAACTACCACTTACAATTATTAAATGCTAACCCAATTACATAAAAGCACCACTTTGTGAGCCAATGAGAAAATTAGTCTTTATAGACCCGTGAGAAAATAGCTTAGGTGAAGATATTAGACGCCCTCAACATGTACACTTGGTGTGATTTGATTGGATGAGCTCAGATACATGCAACCAGAATCTTCTGAACAAGTTTTAGATTGTTTGCAACCCTCTCCATGGACATTACCTCTGGAAGAATTGATCAATTCTTGAAGAGAGGACTTGCATCACATAAGAGTTTTTAGTGTGGATTGACTTGATGTACGGATATTGATGATGCATTGAGTTGCATAGCACTAACATATTGGAATTTTAAAGTTGGAATCCATATTGCTCATGTCACAAGCTTTGTTCACCCCGGTACACTTCTTGATGTAAGCTTCAATGTGGGGTACATCTGTTTACTTGGTTAAGCGTAGAGTAGATATGCTCCCAAAACCTCAAAGACATATGCTCACTATGCTTTGACATGGAAAGAATGTTCTCTTTAGTACTTCGGGAAATGCTTGGCTATTGTTAATAAATGTCAAATGAAATTCTGAGATTGCTATCACGATCAAAATTTAATAGACATTATTTAGATATTGGCACCCTATAAGAAACTCTTAGGTTATGTTTGGAAATTAAAAACTAATGGAGGAGATATAAAACTGGATCTAATCACTTAGAGCGCAATCATGAATAACTTCTGTAAAGGAGGGAAGCTACATGAAGTAGAGGCATTGCTTTTTGAAATAAGCCCACCCTCGATGTATTTAATTGCATTATGTCAACCATCAATACTATTAGTAGATATCACATGCAAATACAGTTGGAATGCATCTCCTCAGAGTTCAAAGTGTTAGTGAACAAATGCTTCTTCATGATCTTTATAAGGGAAACCCCAATAATTATTGATCACAAGGAGATAATTTCTATATTTCTATTCTTGTACCAATATGGGGTGAAGAAAATGGTACTGAGAAGAATATGGGTATTATTGAGAATATACATAAGATATTTCACAAAGATATCAACATGGAGGAGTGTGCGAGATTCGATCATGCATTATACAAGTCTCTACTTATTCAAGAGAATGTCACATTCTTGAAATAACAGAATTGTCATTGCAAAGGACAAATGAAGCATATGATGATGGATATGCGCAATAGCACAATCCTAACTTGAAAGTTTAGGTTTCGAGTTACCTTTTTGTAAAAGTGACTTACATAACTTATTGTAACTAAAAGTTAGAATTGTTAGGAATATAGGATGAATAGGTAAGTGAATAATCTTCTCTTGTTGATGGACTGAGGAATGAAATGGCCTTTTTGATTGATTGATTCCTCATTCCAATCAAGCATATATATTATTCAAAGGGTTAGCAACTTGGAGGATCATGACTCTTCATGATGTCCATTAATTACTAACTAATATGATTAGTTTAC
>MU223652.1:1464594-1476493 GCA_018584345.1 Thuja plicata
TGGCCTTTTTGATTGATTGATTCCTCATTCCAATCAAGCATATATATTATTCAAAGGGTTAGCAACTTGGAGGATCATGACTCTTCATGATGTCCATTAATTACTAACTAATATGATTAGTTTACTTTAACATCTCTTAATTGATCATCTCTAGACAAGATCGATCTGCATAGGAGGAGTTTCTAGAACAATAAACATAATTAACTATTAAGAGTGATTTGTATTAACATTACAGTCCAGATTAATAATCTGAGTGTAATGCTAATGTAGAGCATTACATAACTGATATAATTATATTTAATTGTAATTCTATCAGACATCAAATCTGATTGAAACTATATTTCAACAAGAATCTGGACTTGATTTTTAGAAAAGTTGTAAATCCTAACTTGCTCCCAAATGGTAGTTACAAAAAGTGATTACTTAGCTAGTTATGAAAAGCAGTTACCAAAAGTGGTTACGGTAGTTAACTCAAGTGGTTATCCGACCTAAACCTAAATATATGCTCTAAGATGTTTATTATTTTTGAATTTCAGATTTCAATATGTAATGATAATCTGATATTATCATATGCGATACTCAGAGATCAGATATGCAGTGTGAGTTTTGAACTATTTGACTCTATATGACACAATATTAAATGAGACTATTAGTATTAGTGATTTGAATTTCAGATTTGATATTTTATTATTTTGATTCAATGGTTTTAATGTTAAAACTTTCCATTGTTCTTGTTTTCAAAGCTCTATATTATGATATTCCTTGGAAATTATTAAATTATATTAAAGAAAAATTGTTGTCTCCAAGTACCCGTCTCCTAATTTTGAAAATTAGTTGTACCGGTATTGGTACCAATCTCCAAAGTCTCCAAGTCTCCCCGTCTCCAGGGGACCTTGATACATAGTGATAAAACCATAACCTTGGATGGTTGAACCATGACACAACCATTCTTGAGTAACTCTTTCCAAGTGAATGGTAGGAAATTTTATTGCCTCCTTTGCATTCATCAGACTGAAAGAGAAGTGAGTGTTTCGATTTCTGGATCTAAGTATGGGTTAAACATTTGTTGGACCCGTCAAATTAAGGAACTGCATGTCTTCCTAATCAGTCTGGAAGTCCATATGAGTTTGATAAGATCAAGTCTTTTCTCATTTTTAGGTTTATTTTTTGTCATTGGATTTCAAAACTCTCTTGCATGGGGGATGGCCAAAATCTAGAACCACTGGGATTTATCAATTGATTATTTGATTTTCTTCTGTAGTGGAAGAAATGCAATGGAAAAAATATTAATGATTTGCTGCTGTTCATCTCTTATAGACTTCAAGGTTGAAAAAAATTCCGTTTTTCTATCTTCTCTTTCCTTTGCTTCACATTCATCTATATTCTGTGTTGGAGTATGTGTCTACTTAAGCTTTCTTTCTACTCTCTGCAGATATATTCTCTCTCTTTCACCGAGTGACATCAATAACTTTTTTTCACCTTTCAGTCTGGTGAGATTGTGGCTTTGATATCATTGTAATGACCTCAACAAATTTTACTAGTAATTATTTATGTTTTTCTGATCATAAAGGTCCTGTGAGGGTGAGGTGAGAGCATATAGTGAGCAATGAGCACATATGATGATTCAATGCTTTTTGACTAAGTTGCCGGTTCGGGTTTGAGTTCGGGTTCAGGTTCGAAGAACCAATTTGCTGGTACGACAATTTTGAAAAGGGGTTTGGGTTCGTTCTGGTTCGTTAGTACAAAAACATGTAAAAATTATATATATATACATATTTATGCAGCCTAGAAGCATGAGTTAAGATTAGAATGTCACATAGTATCATAAAAGCATTTAAACAACAAAAACACCATAAACTTGTAATCATAGCATCATGAATCATGATCACCATCATAGCATCATATACTTCAACATCAAAGATTCAAAACATGAAAATGTCAAGTAAAAAAACATATCAAGTTCAAGTATCATTGTTTCAAGTTCAACTAAAGGATTAAAAGTTTATTGAGATTCTTCTTCTTCTTCTTCTTTATCTTCTTCTTTTTCATCTTCTCATCTTCTTCATCTTCTTCTTCTACATTGGCATTAGTTGATTCACAAACAAAGCTAAGGCCAATGAGATCAGTTGCACCAATAACATTATTGGCGTCAAAATCTTCAAATTCATCAAGTGCAAGCCGAGAAGTGGAAGCATCCAAGTCCGCAAGCTTTGCATTCATATCCCACCTCTTCGTCTCCCCTTCTTTGTATTCTTTACTCTTGTGTGAGACGAGACGCAAGTTGTAATGCATATATACCAAGTTCTCCCCTCTTTTTGATTGCAACCTATTGCGCTTTACTGAGTGGATGAAAGAATATGTGCTCCAATTTTGTTCTGATGCAGATGAACTAGCAACCTATGAAGACAAGACAAAGTAAACAATTAAAATAAAATTATTAATCTTATAAGATAAAAATTATTAGCAATTTATGAAGACAAAGTAAATTAAATTTTTTTAAATAAAACTTGTGATATAATTTTGATTGCAAGGGGCTGCAACGTTTGGAATCTTTGGCCGTGGAGGTACCACCAACTATGAGCATCCTTCGTAAACCGATGACGAAGAACATCATTACTTAGACCTCTTGCGTTCACAAACTCTATGAACTCATCCGTAATCAAGTCTCGCACATCATCATCGGGAAAGAGCCTTTCAGATGCTGCCTTGTACCCATCATACACTTCTAAATCTCTATATGGTGGCAGCCTTTCTGGTACATCAATATATTGGGCCCTATAATATTTGGACGTCAATGCATAGGCAAGCAAATTTAGAGGAGTGGTCATTTGGTTCCATCGCTCTACAATAATTGCTTGCAATTGTTTGAAGAAGGTCTCCTGGGGATCTTGCTCTTTTTCATTTACAATTTGCTTGATCTTCTCAAGCATTGAGTCTATGCCATCATAGACCTCTCCAAGGCAAGGCCTATCCATGTCAGTGTACCGAAGCACACTCATAATGGGCATGGTGAACTTAAGGAGATACTCCATACGTTCCCACCATGAGTCATCCAATATCCTTTGCTTTATTTTGGTTGCCTTCTCAGTGTTGCTTTGCCTCCATATAGACCAATTATTGCTGATTACCATATTGCAAAGTGCCTCTTTCACTTGCACAAGTCGTCTCAAGAAGATTAAGTTTGATGCAAAGCGGGTCTCAACAACTTTTAACATAAATTAGAGCAAAAAAATACAACTATTAGAGACATACTTTAAAAAAGAATACACATTACACAATCAAATTAAGAAAATCTGAAATTGTAAAATACTAATTTTATTTTTTAAAATTAAATTACTACTTCAAGTTCAAGTTCACTTACCTTCAATAGCTCCAAATGTGAGAATAATCTGAAAATTCCTTGAGTCGTGTGGTAGTTTGTGACGAACATTTGGATATCCTCAGCCTCTTCATACACTTATTTGATCCACCCAATTTTGTTCCCAATCTTTTGTAGCATAAGATTGAGTGAATGGACCGAACAAGGTGTCCAAAAGATATGTTGATATCGCTCTTCAACCAACAAACTAGCAGCTCTACAATTCTTTGCGTTGTCCATTTTGACTTGGACAACGTTTCTAGGTCCCACTTGTTCAATGACAGAGATGAGAATATCAACAATAATGGCCCATATTTTACTTGCCCCTCACAATTCACAACTTTCAAAAACATTGCTCCTTTAGGGGACACCGCTATGCCATTGATCAAGGGACGATTTCTTGCATCTTTCCACCCATCTGAAACAATGGATACCCCTGTCTCAATCCATGAATCCCTTATGTGCTTCAATGCATCGTCAACCCCCTTGACATCTTTATCCAACAATGTGGTTAGTACTCTCTCATAACTGGGGCCCTTATACCCTCTTGGAGCTTCATTGGCACTTTTCAACATCTTCCAGTATGTGGAGCGAACAACACTAAAAGGCAACCCATTTGCATATAAGCATCTTGCCACATCAATTTTGGCAATTTTCCTACTCTCATTTTGAAATGCAGTTTCCAGTGGTCCCTTTCTTTTGTGTGTAACGGGTGCTTCAGTTTCAGCATTAGGGTCAGTTGAGGTAGTATAAAAGGGGTGGTCTTCTATCACAATATTTGTAGATTGGGGTTGCATTTCCTTTGCTTTTTTAGCTTTACTTGGCATGGTTGTATTTTGTCTACCTGCTTCTCTCTCTTCTGCTACTTCATGCTCCGCAATATATCTTAATACTATTTCATTTGGTATAGGTGCATTTTTTTTCCAGGGTGTTTCGTGACTCCTTCCAGGGAATCCACACAAATGGCCTACCACCCGATGATATGAACTATTCCTTTTTACATCACAACCCCGACATTTCCAATGGAATGCACCACCTCATGGAAGGGCTCTTACAATATCAACATACTTCCACAAAGGAGAATTAGATTGGGGTTCTACTCTTTGTTCAGTATTGCCTATGGAGGAAGAGGTAGATGCCATTGTAGTTCCTTTTCCCATGACAAGAAATTGTATACATTGTCAATGTAAAAGCAAGAGAATGAAAAATTATAAAAAAAAGTAGGTAGACCTTATGGACAATGAAAGAGAAATGAAAAAAAAAACTTAAACAAAAACAAAAACAAATGGAACAAGAACTTACCTTTTCCACTCATTGTAAGCTTGCAAAGGTGTAGGAATGAGGCACAAACACATGAAGAAGATCCACAAATCAATCTTCCAACTTCTTGCACAACTAAACTCTTGCTCAACCACCTATTTGCTCCAGCTCAAGACAAAATAACCTATTTGCACACCACAAATGAGAATTAGAAGTCAACATAAGCCTTTCAAATCCACTTTTTAGGGTTGTGGATGTAAAAAAATTATTAAATTTGCAAAAAAAACAGACTTGGCCGTCGTCCGCGGGCCCTAGTTTGCAACAGTTCGAAGTCAGTTCGTTGTTTTCGGGGGTGGTCCGCCCGGGTCCGACTGGCCTGTGGTCTGGTTTGAACTATGCCTGTGTGGAGTGGACCCTGTCCAGACCCACAGGCGGACCGGATCAGTACCATGGACCAGTTCGAACTTTGGCTGGTCCGGAGGCCTGTTTGGACGAACTGGACATCTTAGCTTTTTGATCATCAAGATCCTGTGAAGGCAAAGTGAGAACATATAATGGATGAATAATGATTTACAAATATAGATATCAATTAAATAAACAACAATGCTCAAAAGATGCAGCAATAGATCACAAGAACAATACAGCAAAAAACTACATTCGACTATGCCAAAATATCATCAAATAGACAACATGTACATTTGGACCAAATCTGCTTTACAATATCTCAAAATGTAACTAGTCCAAATATTAATACACGCTAGACAATAAAACAAACACTTTTGGCGCAAATACTTCTGAGGAAGATTGTCCTTAGGAAACCAAAGGGGTTTCAGTCTTTGATCTCCAAATCCCAATAAAACTTTTAGCACAAATACATCTTTTGAGTAAGGTTGTCCTGAGGAAACCAAAAAACGGGGTTTTGTCAACTCCAACGGTTTTCATCCTTGAATTGATTAGTTGAACATAAGGCTCAATCTAAGACACAAATTATATGAAAAATCACAGATCTCTCAAAGTCTAACAAACTCCTCAATTAATAACACCAGTGGGGCACAAATTCCAATACATTATTTTCCTTCTCCAAAATAACAATAAATAAATAAATAATATTCTCTACTTGAAATAGTTCCCACTCTGCCATGGATACCAACTTGTAACTACTCATGAGTGCCATAGAATCTTCTGTGATGAACTTGCCAAGTATTTCCACCTTTTATGGAACCCACACCCCCATTTGAATGAAGTTATTTAATTTATTATTGTTTTACATGTTGCGTCCATTTCCCCAAACTATGACCCAGGCCCACTTAGGTTAATTACTTAGAAAAGAACATTACATGCTTCTAGTGAAACTGTTTTATGCAAAGGTTACTTGAATAGATGGTGTAGTCTAGAGATTGTACTAAATATTGGATGTTCTTCTAAAATTTCATTTTCATGTGATGGCAGGGGCAGAAGAGGTTCTATTTTTAGAAATAGATCTCTCTTGGCTCATTGACCTAAGTAACACCATAAGTTGTATCTAGATATACTATTTATTTTATATGGACTAATGGACATCTCAACTGTACAGGTTGGTTCGTTTGTACCTGCAATGTCTGCAAAGCTGCATGTTTTTGATTCAGTCTATACCAGAATGGGAGCATCTGATAGCATTCAACATGGCACAAGCACATTTTTTGAGGAATTAAGTGAAGCATCATCAATTCTTCAAAAATCTACTCCTCGCTCACTTGTAATAATTGATGAACTGGGGCGAGGAACCAGCACCCATGATGGTGTTGCTCTTGCGTATGCAACACTACATTTTATTCTCAAAGAAAGAAAATGTTTAACTCTGTTTGTCACTCATTATCCAAAGATTGCAGAGCTTAAGAAAGAATTCCCTGGTGAAGTGAATCCTTACCATGTTTCGTACCTGACAACTGATTGTTTAGCAGATCAAAGTCTAGATGATGAACCTGGAGATGTTTCAACATTTCAAAATGGTGCGTTGGTAGAATATGTAGGTTATAACCCGGTGACTGAAATTTCACAAAATATTACGTTCCTGTACAAACTTGTCCCTGGGGTTGCCAATCGGAGTTTTGGTCTTCATGTTGCACGGCTTGCACAGGTATGTCTTCTTTCTGAGCTAACTATGGAAGACCTCTTATTGTCATATATGTTTGGCAATGCAGACTCATTTATATTGGCATGTTTCTTGCAGCTACCTGATTCCTGTATCACACAAGCTGCTTTTATGGCTGCCAAGTTTGAGAAAGAAGTATGTGCACGTGTATTGGCTAGATCAGAAGCTTGGCCATCTATATGTAATGCAACTGTCATGGACCAGTCTGAGATTGTTAGGATCATGAATGAGAGTGATTTAAATAAAGCATCCTTACAACTGGAAGGACAATTCTCTTCAACAGATGAAGAGATGGTTACGTCAGAAATTCAGCAGATGCTTGATACAGACAGGGTCTCAATGTCATTATGTTTGGTACAATCTGCCTTCAAAGAGAGCAACCCTCTTGATGGTTTAAATGCTTTGCAAAGAGCACAGGATTATACTAGAAAAATAATTGACATAAGAGAATAATAAAATGCGACGCTTTTTTGAGACACCTGAATATCTTGCATCAGAATTGTACTTAGGACTGGATGTTTGGTGCAATATATTCTTCTGACAGCCAACATACAACATATGTTGTTGGAAGCAACTAAGTAATTATGAAACTTCGAGAAGAAAGTATTCTTCAGCTTTACATAATGTTATTTTTTGGTTGGTGAGGTTGCTATAACATGAGGAGCATGCCAAACAGGGCATGAACCTGGCCTGTCATCATGGCAACCATTCTGCCTTATCACCAGGCCATGGATTACAGGCTTAGCATTGCATAATCTTATATATTGTACAAAGTTAACTAGGATTATACTTCTGGGAATTTGTTCCATTACAACTGATTCAGAATTAGCACAACTTACGGGACTCAGTTGTTCATAACCTGTATGCCTATGTGCATGCTATATTTCATCTGAGATGTTCACTTGAGAGATGGAGCTCTATAGATTGGTCCATGTGTATATTATTGTATGTTGCATATGCTACAAACTTATTTATGACCATTTATTTAAGAGTGTCATGTTGAGATGTCATTTCACCAAATGGTTGAGTGGATCTTTGACCTGGTAACCCCATTTTGAAATATTACATAAGCATGGTGAATGGATGCCTAATGTTGATTAGAAAGAGAAACAATTTGAAGCAAAAAATAACTTCAGAAATTCTAATATTATATTTGAATATTAAACTACTTTTGAAAATCAATCTAATAGTAAATATGTTATCAATTATCATTGCATCCCTGATCAGAAAAAAAGAAAGTCACAAGGCTGCAGAAGTGACACGAAAAATTAAGCTGGGCCGTGGTTTAGTCATAAGGTGGAACAATACTATGTCGCAACAGCCCAGTTCAAAACCTATTAGGCTTGCTTTTTGTGATTTGTAGATATAATGTAATGCATCAAATGGCGGTGATGTGAAAAATGCGATGTTATCCAACGTACAAGAAAGGGTGACAATGTTTTCTACCCGATTCGTCTTAATGGTGAAGATACCATGTTCTGATCTTGGAGGCAGAGAGCACTTTATGTGTGCCTTTGTATTGTAGTACCATTGTGTTAGTGAACAGATTAGTCCTAAAAACACAAATACATAAATTGATTCCAAACGCCCATAATGAAGTACAAACTACACTAACAGGTGGACAGATTATCATTAGATTGATAATCTTCCTCTGAATTGTCCTGGGTACAGCTCCCCGTGTGAGATTTCCAACGAATCCACTACACTACAAACATAGATGCTTTTAACCAGAAAGCAAGAAAGACACACAAGTATCTACCCATAAGCAAAGAATAGATGCAAAAGAATACGAACTAAGAACCACACAAATGGTACAAAGTCCATTTGTTCAGACCTTACATAATAGAGAAAATGCAAGAAGGCATAACATTCTCTTCCAAATACACGAATGACCAAGGCTCAAAGGCCAAATAACAGATATGCATGTAATTAAATAAGACATAATTAAATTCAGAGACAACCGAATCAATTCAAAGATTAATTTCAATGAAAAGACAAACATTCAAACTCAAAGATTTGATATACAGTTATCTTTCTTCTCTGAACATGCAAAAAGATGACACAAATCTTCTTATTTCTGCACTCACAAATTACATTTTGAAATCAAAATCATCCTTTTCTCCCTACAATTACAAACAAAACAAATAAAAACCTCCTTCCTGTAGCACCAAGTATCCCTAGAAAGAAGCCGAACCCACTTTTCTCCAGCTTTTTACAATAAATAGACTTACGAGCCCAAGATTCAGTTCCATAACTGAATCTTGAAAAGTAAAAATTTTAAACCATTTTATAATCTTCCCATTGATACCGTAAGTTATAACATTATAAGCATAATGCTTTTATAACACATTTCTTTCCATGTTGACAACTAGACATCTCTTGCACCAGTCATATTGAGTTATCACTTTAATATATCTTTGGTGAATATTATCAATAATGAGATTTGATATTTTAATTTTCATCCTTTGCATCATGACTGTCATTGACAATTTTGACTGTGCTGTACTCTGTCATACATATCTTGCGAACCCTAAATAATTTGGAAAATCGCTCTGGTGAGAATCTGGATAATTAGGTTTGCCAAAACATATCCAAAATTTAGCTCGATCCAACGGTAGGATTGTGAGTTACGCCCCCCTGAACTGATACTATTTTTCTGCTCTCAGAAAATTTGTGGTCATAGAATCTTCTTAAAATTTTCTTCTGCACAGTCACAATGGTTGCCAACAATATTTGTTGTTACTAAAATAGAGATCCCAATGATAATGATCAGCTCTGTGTCAATGCCCATGCTAGCCTTGAGCTGAAAATGATATGAGTGTCCATCATGTGCATCACATATCCCCGTCTTAACCTCTCTAATTTGCACATAAGCTTGTCATAGATACCTTTGCTGCAACAATACACTGCCCAGAATCCAAGTATGCACTTGTCATTGGTGAGTCTGGCTTTTTAGGAACCAAGGAAACATATCGGGTTAAATAATGGTTTGGAAACCACTATACTGACCTGATCAATACCAGAATTCAAAGTATCTCATAACATCTTTTAATACATTCGTTGGGTTAGCAGCTAACAAGGGAGCAATGTCGGGTATTTGAAGTATTTGAAAAACTATAGCCACCGCTCGATTATACACTTCAGATTTATCCACCGCTGTATCATCAAGGGTGAAGGAGGTAGGATGGTGATGCGCCACTATATTTGCTGCTACTGCAACATTTACAATGTGTTTCTAATGTTTTATCACTCGAATCCTAATGGGATCTCTTGGGTAATGGTTTCGAAGTTCCATATTACAGGAATATCTCTTCTTCACACCCGATAGACTCCACCAAACTTCATGAATTAAGAAGTGTATTGCAAACTGTTCATAATAGAAACATTTGAGATGATATCTGTCACGGGTACCTTGTTGGATAATTAGCACAACTTATTACATGGAGTCACCACTTAACATTGTTTACCAAGAACCATGAACTTGAACTCGGTGAGCCCAACAAACCATTCTGAACCAGTTTGAACCAGTTCAAACCAAGTTCAAAGGGGTTCAAAGATTTATGCTTCCACTTATCAATATTAAAACACAGATTTGGAGGGAAGATGTTTGTCAAAGTGAAACATGTTTGTGGAGACAATCTAATTTAAAATTTTTAAATAGGGGGGGATCAATAGTGGGCCAACACATTGTCACCTTAAAGAAATTAAAATCGACTAAAACACCATATCTGTGCTAATGTAGCAGAAGCACAAAATTATGTAAAGGTAATGAATGCTAATCTAAATTTCACGTTGAGTTTCTTTTGGAAGGTGTTAAAAATTTGAGGTTTTAAGCTTTGAATTTGGTTTTAGAAACTAGACGCAAGTTACTGGTTTTACCAAATTGCATTGATGGATTGTCAAGAAGTTACTTGATTGCTATTATGGCCATCTATAAAGCATAAATAATCTCATGAAGAATGTTTATGGGATAATTTCTTGTAATTTCTTTTTGGGTAGGTTCAGTAGGAACATCCTTAAAGCCGATAATGGAATTATTTAATTGGCAGTTGTAATTGAATGAATGAATGAAAGAATTTTAATGACGTCCACGAGACTCAGTGGTGTAAGGAACTAGGAGACACCATATTTATGGTTTTATATACATTTTGGTTTGTTTGAGAAGAAATTGTAAAATTTGTGGGAGAGGAGAGGAGCTGTGGAAGACTTTACTAGGCTTTTCAAAGAAGGGAAGTGTAGTTGTAAGAAAAAATGGTGAAAAATGTCTTAATTTGTGGTTACCTTCTTAATTTTGTCCTTTCCTTAATGTTGTCTTTTTGAGATTTGACTATATAGGCAACCAAATAAGGCAATGTCTATGCAGGCATCAAAAGGGTGTACGATATGACAGTTTTTTACAATTAATAGTTAAACTTAAAAATAGAACACAGTTCTAAAAAATAGAATTCAGTTTTATTCCGATTTTTAATTTAATTATTAAATATAAAAAAACTATCATATAGGCACTCTTTTGATGCTTGCATAGACAATTCCACCAAATAATGTTACTTGGGTGGTTTGATTCTCCAATCACCTTTTCGTTTCCACACAACGAACTTATTACATGAATGTATATAATGAGAGGGAACCCTTTTCAAACGATTAGATTCTTAGAATTTTAGTTACTTGTGCAACATCGAATTGTGAATGAATGATTGAAAAGTTCTAATAAATTATCTATGTTATTTTCAAATGAATGATTGAGGAGTTATTATAAACTTCATTGTTTTTTTAAAATAAAGGTTTTTAATCAAATTAAAACAAACAAATATAAGTGATTATTTGTACTTTTAAAAGGGCAAGCTTTTCAAAACCAAGATTCCCACTACTACTAAGAATTATTCTATTATTACTTACCCTTGAAGTTATGGCATAATTATAGGATTTGAGAAATACAAATCCACAGAATGCCAAGAATACCTGCATGCAAATAACCTGTTACAAGAGAGAAGCAGAAGGAGGAAAAAGCAGAACTCAGAAGTTGCTCAAAAAGTGAGAGCAAAATTATAATATGAATTAATGAAAAAAGAATTACAAGGTTCAACCTATAAAGGTGAACAAAACCCTAAAGCCTAAAAAAGCTAGGTTGCACATTAATAATTAATAAAAGA